>WBMW01001623.1:768405-985011 GCA_013396635.1 Penelope pileata
GAAAGAAGGAAAGAAGGAAAGAAGGAAAGAAGGAAAGAAGGAAAGAAGGAAAGAAGGAAAGAAGGAAAGAAGGAAAGAAGGAAAGAAAGAAAGAAAGAAAGAAAGAAAGAAAGAAAGAAAGAAAGAAAGAAAGAAAGAAAGAAAGAAAGAAAGAAAGAAAGAGAAAAACATTTGGTTTTTGGAAGCTGCAATTTGGTAGTATAGGGCATTTCATTAACTGACTTAAGCATAGACAAAGTTGCATGAACACGGAGTATTGCATCATGGAACTAACTTTGGTGTGATTGCTGTCTGCTGCTCACTCATTCCTTAAAATAGTCCTCTCATTTCACAAAGGCCTCTACACAGCTGCGTGATGCTAGTGATTTTGCATGGAGTTTTGGAAACTGATTTTTCAGGTGAAAGTAAGTACATAAGCCTTGGCATCACACACATCTGAAAGTATGCTCCAACAAACTTATGTAGTTACCGTCTCCTGTGATCTACCAAAGCTGCAATGCAGATGTTAAGAAACAAGTTAATGAGGGTAATACCTATTCAAGAAAATGAGCTATGATCATTTGAATGATCCTCTGTGGAAAAAAACCTGCATTTTTATAGCTTTTGGTGAAGTATGAATATCCATCCCTACCGGATCCAATCTGGCTTTGAAATATGCTGAAACAATCATTTCAAACAATGCTGAGCAAGGTCTAATTGCAGCTCTGTGGAAGCCTGCTCCTGCTACTAGGCTGCATTCTCTGAAAATCTCACTGCAGACCACCAAGAGGAACAATATATTTTATTGGAGCAAAGACTACATAAGATGGGGAAAATCTAGTCCAGTTGGGAAATTTTTCAACTATCACACATTGCAAAAGTACAATTCACACTTTACCAAAACAGTTGGGCAGTGTGACAATTCCTGGGTATTTTTTAAGTCAGAGTTAATGCATGACTGGAATAATTTCATTACACAGAAGAGCTCAGGAGGACTACTGCACTGTGAGCCCATGTGATGCTGCAGGTGGAAGAAAAATCTCAAAGAATATCTGATATTTAGGATTTATAACTGATGCAGATGGTTCAGATGGTTATAATTCACATTGTAATAACAAAATTGGCACCAAACACCTTCCTGAAATCTGTTATCCAGATTTCCAAGGGGGTGGATAATATACTTCTAGCTAGATAACATCTACAGGTTTCATTCTAGAATGAAAGAAAATTCAAAGGCCCAAATTTCTTCTTGGCAGATAGCAGAGCTCAAGAGTCCACTAGATATCAATTCTACATTTCAAGATGTCAGAAAAGATCAGGGCTGCAGCAGATACTTCACTTCCTGAAAATGAGAGTTAATTCTATTCATTTCAGGGCTTATGTGTCATATGCTGCCCATACAATTCAACCTACAAGAGGAAAAAATAATTACATTTTTGCTAACTTTTAAAAATTGCATAGCTTTTGTGTGTCATTTAGAGGAATTTTATTAATAAGTTAGAAGGCAAACCATTTTCCAAACAGTGTTCAAACAGACCAATAAAATAGCATACTTATTCTTCTTTGACTTGTTGGTCAGCTCTTTGGAAAGATTTCATATACCTTATATAAGCAGAAACTCTTTGGAATTGTTTTGATTAATGTGATCATGGCTTTCCTGGACACATTACAGACATCATAAAGGTTTAGGCTCAAAACGAGAGGAACTTACTCAACGCTTTTCAGAGAACTTGGGAGAGATAATAGTATAATGAAAACCTTATTGTTTTCTAGAGTATACAATTTTGGAAACTGGATGCAATGATTCAAACTGGATTCTTAGGAGGTCCTGTGTTTGTGTCATTTGGACTTACCTGCTGTTCCAACTCAGTAAATTATTCTGCACTGTTTATGTGAAATTGGCCTCATCTCTGCATAAAACTTCATGGAAAAGTGGTACAGTTTAGCTGCAATGAGCGGAAGTATAGCAAAACTCTGTCCTGTCTTCTAATAAGCCCCATAGCAGTTAATACCTTGCAAGTAAATTTTCCACAAACAAAAATATTCTGTGTATCTATATATCCATGTCCATATATACTCAGCCAATATTTTTTTCTCAGAATAACTCAAAAAGAATTTTTAGAAACTAAAATAAGGTCAGTATTCTTGAGGTTTGTTACAGAGGTTATAGCAGAAGGAAAATCTTTTTATCTGCAGTCAAATGTAGCAATGTTGTAGTGGTGCTGAAGTCATTTGGGGCTTTGGCCATTCTAATGGTCACTCATGGTATGCAAGCAGGTACTGCCATAGTGCTACGCGGGCAATCATCTGGTTAAGCTAGTAGCACAGGTGACTAAATGATTCCTGTACAGAACACAATATGTTTTGAATTTTCTTTTCTGGCAAATGATGTGTATTTGTAAATCCTTTTGTAAGTTTATACATACTGTAAACAAGCTGTATAAGCTTAACTGGGATATTGTTTAAAAAGCCTCTAATAGAATTGCAATTAAATCAAGAAAAAAGTTAGTAGATCTTTTGCCCAGATCAAGATTTTATTCTGCCTACATAAATTCTGCCTTTTGCTTTGTAAGCTGAAGTATTCGCATTCCCCATAAGTATTACAGTACTATCGTTCCTAACAATTATCTCATTCTGCTTTCTCCTTTATTTTCCCAAAGGGTTTCCCCCCCCTTTAGCAAAGTCTAATTTGGCCAGATCCACCTACATATGCTCAGCTTTCAGATGATTCATTTCAGATGTTCCTTCTGCTTACGTCTAGGCAGCGTTTGTTTCCATCGTTTTCCATATGTCAACAGGTTATTGTGAAGCAGGCTCTCTTCCCATTTTGTCAGTAGGGTTAGCCGTGTTTTCCATGTAAGGACTGTGGGTATAGAAAAGAACATACAAGGTTTTTTTAGAGAATAAAAATCACTGAAGCTTTCATCTGTCCTTGATTCATAATGTTTGCATGGATACTAGGCAAAAATCTTCTCTGTTTTTCTTGATACATGACTGGTCATTCATTTACTTTTTTTTTTTTTTCTCATTAGGCAGGGGGATTGTCTTTGATTTCTCGAGTTAATTTTAAGTTTGGTGTTGTGTCAAGTCCAAGAAAAGCTGCATATTAATTGTGTGGGCTTCTATTTCTGTGATTGCACAGGTTTTTCCTGCAGATGCTTTCTCCTTTCAGCCTTATGTGCTCCCTCTGCAGTAATTTATCCCTCCTCATTTTTAGGGGGCTACTGCTCAACTTTTTCTTTTTTGACAAGTGAAGAAAAGCATGCAGCTCCTATTTTCCTTAGAGATATTTCAAATATTTTTCTCTTACATAGAGATTATCATGATTTTAAAATATTTGTTCTTTCTCAGTCCAGCTTTTAATGTCCCACCAGAAACACAGAGGAGAATGGGAGAAGCTGGGAGTCCATGGTCACTCCCACCGCTGACCTGCTGCTTTTCTCCTGTCAGACTGCAATAGCTCTTCTGTGTTAGAGATTTTGCAGGGTTCCAGAATGTTGTTTGTGTAATTTCTCTCTCATTTAACATATCAGTTCATTCTCAGAATGGAAACCATTTGGTGTTTCTGAACACACAGGAATTTTATTTTAATTGGCATCTACTGCACTTTGAAAAGGGCTGTAAGCAGCATTGTTACAAACCTTTCATGCAAACACAGTGTTGTTTCCAATCCAGTGACATTTCTTATTTCATTTTCAAGTTGTACTTTAAGAAGTATCTGTTTTGCAGATAGAATACTTGGTAACAAACAGACTTTGAATAGTGCCTAGAACGAGCATTGAGCAGACAGGCAGACAATAGCAGGCCCACAGCCAACTTTACAAACGTTAGATGCAGATTTCCATTGTCTAGCCCGTATTTTAGGTTGTACTGGGAAATCTCTTCTATGATTGTACTCCCTGTAACTGATTGTTAAAATTACACCCGTAGTCGAATGTTGTTGATAATGCATCCAACAGGTGGCAGATTGGTTCATAAGAGCAAAACTTACCTGAATAGGTAATGCACTGAATAAGATTTATTACAAATGGCAAAAGTAATGTTTAACTCCCATTATTTGGAACAAGAGCCGATCTAATCAAACGTAGTTTAAATTCTAGTATAATGCAAAAGAAAATAATTTTGTGCCTCATGTTACATATTTGTCTGAGCTTCACCACAAATGTGTAGGCTTTATGTACTTAATAAGTTTATTGAAAGATGAGAAATAGTACTTTTCAACAGGAAAATCCCATGCAAGTATAAAGACATGCTCACTTACAATGAACGTGTGGAAAGCAGAATGAGATTTCTGAGTAGTCTTTGTTAGCTAAGTTTGTTGGGATTTGTATATTTGGGATTTATACATACTGCCAACCATTCCTCACTCTGAAAACAGTCCTAAGCTGCCTTTAGAGCTGTTTGCAGCCATCTGCAAGGATGGCCAGCTGGAGCAGGACTTCTTTCGTCTTTTAGGGTCAAGGTGACCCCAGAAAAGATAATATGAAGACGTAGTGCAGTAGGAGCAGTCAAGGCAGGGAAAGGTTTCTGAGCACCACGCTGCTTTCTCTCTGGATCTAGAGGACAATGTACTGTTGCGTGTCTGCAACAGCAAATAGTTCTCTTCATCACAACAGCTCTACTACATTTCTCATTTTAGTGGAGATATATCAGCATGTTTCTACCAGCTCTTGCACTGGATGACCCAACGCTGCACAGTAGCTGAGGTGAGAGACTACACAAGCATCTATCCAGAACACAGTCTGCATATGAATAACCTCCACAGACGCTTAGACTGCAATTTTTTATCCTTTATGCCTTAGTGGGAAGCAGGAAGTACCGGTTGGCTGTAAGAAGCAGAGTCCCATGGAGTCCAATGCAGTTGCTCCTCCACAACCTGAATGTAGAATGTGTTTCCTTCCCAGCGTTGTTGCGGCATTATCAAAGGAAACCCACATGTGATGGAATCTGTGTGCTATTTCCACCTGTGGGTGATGTTACAGCCCTGTAACGCTAATGAAAGGCCACCTATACTGTCAAAATATAATTAAAATGTAAACTAATCTCAGTACAAAAAAGAAAGTACAACACCTGCCTTTATCAGCCCTAGTCCTGACTCACTGCTCTGTGGTGCAACAAAACTGATGGAATATGTAGTTGGAGCCCAACCCATGCAGCTTCACTCTAAATTAACAATGACAACAGCCATGGAGAAGTATCTTGCAGGAGCCATCAGAAACTTTTGTTACCAGATACTTCACAAAACTACTTTTTGAAAAGAAATTTAAGTTAATTTCTTGCTAAAATAGTAGCAGTAAATATGCATAGCTAAAGAACTGTACATTTGTAAGTGATTGCTGCACTTTCCACAAAGCCCTGTAGAAAGTTTGATGTATGGTTAGCATATGCTGCACTGAATGGGAATACAGCTAAACTACACTAAAGCTGGCATCGGATTTCTTGTGCTAAGCGAATTTAACATGTAACGCTATCTTGAATGAGATTCAAACTGTAATGACTTGGATTTGTATTTTGTACTATGTTCTTGAAACAAATTTCATTATTACTCCCACAGCAGAATGGATCATTGGAAGGGGGAGGAGCTAAGACAGCTTAAGTGACATATACCCTGCAAACAGGGTGAGATAGTGGTCCAGAGGCAATTTTGGTCAAAATCTGTCTTTTTTTTCATTCCCTCCCCTCCACAGCGTGGTTAAAGTGCTTTTCAGGGATTACAGCATGCTCTGGGAATACCATCTCTCTCTATTTTTATCTGTAGTTTACAAAGTCACCCCAGCTGCAGACAGGCAGCCGAAGGAATTCAGGAGGAGCACGGGTGCCGTGCCGAGCTGCTCTTTGTAGTGAGCCCCAGCCCGTCTGCAGCTCAGCACTACCTATTAGAGTTGTGTGTTATTTTCATCTCAGCTGCACACTGCTAACATGGAAATTGCTTCGTGCAGAGGGGACAACATCAGGCCCTGTGTGTATTCCGTGCTGCTAGATTTAAAAACCTATATGTTAGGGATATATTTATCTTTACAGGACATGGTAACCAGCTAGGGAAATTAAAACACGAGCCTAATAACAACAAAAATAGATCTAATTTCAAGGTTTATACTCTTAATCCATTTTGGATTAAAGTTGATGATCTGAAATAGTTATATAATGCAGCTATTAATTACTGCATATATTACGCTGCAGGTTGACCAGGCATTGAAGGAAGTGCCTTGTTTCTGTAGAGTCATTCTTGAGCTTGAACGTAAACTTTTGCTTCAGTACTCAAGGATTTTAGAATGAAGTTAAAGCAATAGTTGTTGAATTTTGAAAAATATCTTGATGCGCTTCTGTTGTGTACCAATCCTTTCATAACCAAACTTTGTTAGAAAATTTGTTAATCTTCCTCATATGGAATAGTATCACAAATGGTGATGAAAACAAAACTTCAGAAACTGTTAAAAAAACTGTAAAAGTCTTTATACAAAATGGTGTTCCCTTGAAGAGTTCCCAGGGAAGCTCTGAATGGGTAAAGCAGGGCAACGAGTCCTTGAGTCAGTGAGCATAAGCAAGAATATCAAGGCAGTGCTCCACATAGGGTTAACTGCAATAGAAACCTCTCAAAGCAATCTTGAAGTGATATTGTGAAAAAGGCATTCAAATATTTTCTACCAACCACACAAAAGTAGTTAGTCATTACAATTGTAAGGTCATTCCCAAAAAGGGCTCCTGAAAATCTGTTAATGGGATTCCCTTGGAATGAAGCCTACTTGAGTAGCAGAACATAGTCGCATGGTCCAGTGCATGGATCAGAAAGAAAGAATTCCCTCTCTGATCCTACGCTTTGTACAGATAATTCTTCTGAGCATGTTCAAAATTCAGGATTAAATTCACTTAGAGCCTGGGAAGATTCGCAGAATTTCAGTCTTAAACTTATGCTTAACTGAATAACCTCAGATATAGGCAATTCTTTAAATGTCTCAGATGGGATTCTATAATTTTAACCCAGCCACAAACAAACAATAACAAAAGTGTCTTCTTCTTCCCAAAGCCTCGTGGGTCGCACAAGAATGTGAAGAATGTTATTTGAAACAAATAGGGTTTTCAAAAGCCAGCAGGTAATTGTGAGAAGAAGGAAGACACAGTGCTGGCCTTTATGCCATTATTCTGTCCTTTGATAGAGGTAAATAAAGAGCAACAGTGAAATTCTAGCAACTTGCCGCTGAAACACAAAAAAAATAAAGTGGAAAAAACCTAACAGTGTAACACGATTATCTACTAGATCTGTCAGTGTCTTTGGTCTGTACACCCTGAGTATGCAAAGAAAAGACATCGGCTGCTCACAGGCTACTGTAGGTAGAGCTTACATTTACTAGTTGCTGCTCTCTGTCTACTCTTCTTAAATTAGGAGGTGATTAGCCATGTGGATTTTATTGTCTTTCCTCCTTATCCTTTATGTGCCTGTTGCAGAGCTCAGTCTAGGGTACGAACATTGCAGAGCTTAAGCTTGAAAAAAGTAGTTTCCGTTCATACACCCGAATTTCTGCACAAAGCCAGTACATTTCTTAGTGCAATGTTTGCATCATGAATTGCTAATGGTTTCTGTTTCTTTACATCTGGTAGTTAATACATTATAGATAATTTATACACATGCTCTGTGGACTGCACTAACATATGCCTAAAATATGATTTTTAAGAAGAAGTATTTCAGGAAATCTGAAGTTGGATTTGTGTGAGGCCAGTGAGCAAGCCAAATCAAGCAAGCTTCTGTCCAAAATTTTATTCCATTGCTCTGTTGCCAGATTTTCAACCTTGCTATGTTCAGGTGGCAGTTTTTGAAACCAAAATTTTTAGAAAGCACAAATAACTACATGAAAAAAAAGCATATGGTCACAGTTGTTTATGCTGAAGTGTAATCTACTAAATCAATAGCACTTCACTGTTGATCTTCAAATACCCAAGATTTATCTGGACCCCTGTGAGAACGTCAGCAAAGCATACTGTTTTTAAAGCAGATGGGGGTGTTTTGTGAGCTTCGATTGTTTGAAACTTCCACTTCAAATATGATGAGAATATACACAACACCATCAAAATTCGGTGTAGCAAACAATTTTTTGTTGGCTAATGAGTAAGGTCTGTTTCAAAGCACCAGGTGAAAGGAATAGTACCATGAAAGAAGGCACGAAACCACAAACTGCAGCTTAACTAAACAGAAGTTAAATTTTACTTTCAACTCACCTACCATTCACACATGACAAATATCAATTCTAATTGTCTTCCCTATGTTTCCATCATGTAGCTTGTTGTGCTGCATGAAAATTTTCAAAGGAAAGACAAGCTCTTCAGCGTTAATACTTTAAAAAGCAAATAAATTGTTTTTATGACAGTTCATATTTTTGTGATGTTTATCCAACCCTCCCACAAAACACTCATGTTTATTAAAATTACTTTTAATCAGACAACTAGGAACAAGAAAAGAATTCAGTACTTTTGTGTGAGTATTCCTTAAATTCACACAATACTAGGGGTCTGTTTGCAATTTCTTTGAACAAACACAAATTTCATTTATTCTTTTAGGAATTTGGCTATCTAATAACAATGCATTTCTTCTCTAAATCATGTGTTCAATCCTTTGCTCTGTGAACAACATTAAGAGCTAGAGGTGGACGGGAACTCGTTTTCTGCATGTCCTTTTTTAGTATATTTTCTGGATTTATTTTCTGTTTCTGAATTCTACTTTGAAAGTTTCCCCTTCTTTTTCTTTTTTCTTTTTTTACAAGAAGGCATTTACACACTTATGTGTACATGCATACATACACATGTGCATTCTGACCTATGAACTGGTTTCTACTGAGATGATCCTAGGGCTTGAGTTTTAATAGGAATTCTATCACTGAAAATCTTCATGTTGTTAGTGTCTAAAATCTATCTCAAAGGTGTCCAAAGCCCATGGACAATTTTTTGTTATGCTAGGCAAGAAAGCTGAAGAAGAATTTGCAGAGTCAAGGAATTAATTGCAAAGAACTGTTAAACAAGAAATATAAACTGCTAGACCGTGGTGCAAAGAGAAATTGGGACTCTAATAATTGCTGCTTCATGTTAGGCACCAAAACTTCTTACTATTAGAAACAAACATGGATACGCTCTGCTCAAGGCATTTTTTCAATTATTCTTGCTTTGTCCTGGAATGCTTCTTCTCATTAAGTGGCTGATATCCATCAGAGAGGACTGCACGCTACAGGATCAAAACCCACAAGAATCAACTTCCCTGACTTGCTTCCCTTACCAAAGCCATTTTTATGCCAGCTTATAAATCATGTTACTATCTATGATCTAAAGTAAATATGAGCCTTTATTTCTCTATCCAGTGATTATCGTTTAGTTAGCTCTTCAGTTCTTGACAAATTTGGATTTGTTAATTTAGTTAATCTAAGCAATTTCAGATACTATAAGCTATCTTTAAAAAAAGCTCAACCTGGTCACTGCAGTAAAAGACAACAAAAAATGTTTTTACAAATATATTAACAGTAAGAGGAAGGTTAAAGAGAATCTCCATCTACTGGACGTGGCAGGGAACATGATTTCTGAGGATAAGGAAAAGACTGAGGTTCTGAATGACTTCTTCACATCTGTATTTAACAGTCAGACCACTTATCCTTGGGGTACTCTAGTCCTTGATCTGGAAGTACGGGATGAGGAGCAGAACAAACCCCCCACGATTCACGTGGAGACAGTTAGAGACCTGCTATTCCATCTAGACTGTCACAAGTCCATGGGACCAAATGGAATCCACCCAAGGGTGCTGAGGGAGCTGGCAGATGTGATTGCTGAGCCACCTTCCGCCATCCATCAGTGTTCCTGGGTAACGAGAGAGGTCCTGGAGGCTTGGAAGCTTGCCAATGTGACTCCCATCTACAGGAAGGGTTGGAAGGGAGATCCAGGTAACTACAGGTCTGTCAGCCTGACCTTGGTGCTGGGAAAGGTTATGGAACAGGTCGTCTTCAGTGAGATCACAAGGCATGTGTGGGACAATCGAGGGATCAGGCCCAGACAGCATGCGATCATGAAAGGTCAGTATCGGAGCCTATCCTGTTCAATATCTTAACTGATGATCTGGATGAGAGGATTGAGTGCACCCTCAGTAAGTTTGAATATGACACCAAGCTGGGAGGAAGTGTCGATCTGCCTGAGGGTAAGAAGGCCTTACAGAGAGATCTGGACAGGCTGGAGGCTGGGCTGAGGCCAACAGGATGAGGTTTGACAAGACCAAGTGCCAGGTCCTACACTTTGATCACAACAACCCCATGCAACGCTATAGGCTTGGAGCAGAGTGGCTGGAAGACTGTGCTGAGGAAAAGGACCTGAGGGTGTTGGTTGATGCTTGGCTGAACATGAGCCGACAGCGTGCTCAGGTGGCCAAGAAGGCCAACAGTATCCTGGCCTGCATCAGAAATAGTGTGGCCAGCAGGAGCAGGGAGGTGATCATCCCCGTGTACTCACCTCTGGTGAGGCTGCACCTTCAGTACTGTGTTCAGCTTTGGGCCCCTCACTACAAGAAAGACATCGAGGCCCTGGAACGTGTCCAAAGAAGGACAATGAAGCTGGTGAGGGGTCTGGAGCACAAGTCTTATGAGTGACTGAGGGAGCTGGGATTGTTTAGCCTGGAGAAGAGGAGGCTCAGAGAAGACTTTATCATGCTTTACAACTGCCTGAAAGGAGGTTGTGGTGAGGTGGGAGTCAGCCTCTTCTCCCAGGGAAGCTAGTGATAGAACTAGAGGGAATAGCCTCAAGTTGCACCAGGGGAGGTTCAGGTTAGATCTTGGGAAAAAATTCTCAGAAAGAGTTGTCAGGTACTGGAACAGGCTTCCCAGGGGGGTGGTTGAGTCACCGTCCCTGGAGGTGTTCAAGGTATGTCTGGATTTGGAACTGAGGGACATGACTTAGTGGGTAATCTTGGTGGTAGGTGGATGGTCTGACTAGATGATCTTGGAAGTCTTTTCAACCTTGATGATTCTATGATTCTAAATGCAGGCAAGTTCCAAAACTCAACTTGACTTAAGGTAATTGCACCTTATTTTGTGTATAAAAGTGAGCATCTTACATTTATTATTAATACAAAAGTCATAGTAAAAACGTCTTATGAATTGTAAGAAGATTAACTATGGTCTCTTTTAGTAACAGTCTGGAAATAAGCGCTGTTCAAAAGAGAACGTGTTCTAGAAGACAGTAAAATATATTCAAGTCTTATCAATGAACTGAAAGCCAGATCCTAATCCTTTTAATTCAATTGCATAGATAATCCAGTTCTCTGAAAATATTATTTCAGTATGAAAATGGAAAAACAGAACAGTTAAAACCGAGGGAAAAACCTATAGCTGAGCAAAGGTGAACCTCACTCATTGTCAAATTCAACCAAGGCTGTTCATAACACGTTTTTCTTTAAGACTTTGCAGCAACACCAAGAAGCTCCCCACAGAGGAAATTTCAGAGAACCCAGATGCTGGAGAAATTTGGTCCAAGGGAGAGAGACCCTGAAAGGGCAGCAGGAGTGTGAGAGCCTGCAGACTGTCATGAGCGTTCCAGTCCTTCCAGCATCGCTTCTTTCCTTGGAGTCAGAGCTGGAGGCAGCAGGACAGCACAGACAAACTTGGGGGTGTTGCTCCTTCACAGGCAAATATGTAGAAATGGTAAACATAATAATCTAGAAAGCATATAGAAACAACTGAAATTAGAATATATTTATCCAGGGAACAAGGCTGATAGGAGATCCTCCATGCTGCTAAGAGACAAAAATCCTCAGTGTTATAGCCATTTTCTTCTAGTACTTAAAAAAATCATCATCTTCCTGGAAAGCACCTTTTGGCCAAGGCACAAATTTGAAAGCACTTGCTTAGATTCCTTCTTAGTACAGGTGCAGCTTATCAGGGTAAATTGTTTATGTCTGTACTGTATTCATCAGTCTCATAAACAAACCGAGCTATCCTTCTACTGTTTGATGTGTATTTTCCAAAACAAGTGTCAGCCTTTAGGATTTTACTAGTTTAGATAAGCAATACAGTCCTGTTTACCAAACACAACCACCCAAGCCCTTCTTGATAAGCACAGTCATGCTAGCAAAAGCTCCTCTTGGTGTAGTGTAGAGTTAATTCAATTTTATCTCCTCGCAGACACCACCTGCATCTTTACATGGTGTGCATCCATTGCCACGGGATGGTGAAGAAGTGAAAGTGGATGAAGTTGCACTCACGTCTAGTGGTAGGAAATTTGTTCAGTTGCTCACTGCTCATCAGCACAAGGAGCTTCACATAGTACATACAGGCTGTGCTAAACAGAGCACACATGGAAATCAGTTATTGGTTTCTTTCTGTCACAGCTTCAGCTCACTGTATATTTCCAAACTGGGGCTGACTAACAATTTACCATGAATATTACAGCTGAGTCTCTGCTGTTTATAAATTTTCCACCAGTGAAATTAAAGTTCTCCTGACTTAAACTTCTTCAACTTTATTAAAAGACGGCATTTTAAAATTTCTTGGCTGCCTTCCAGTTTCCTGACTTGAATTCTCAGGCAGATTTCACGTTGTCAGCTGCTGCCCACAATTTTGAGCAAAAGGGAAAAAAGGCAACTTCTTTTTGTTGGTGACTTGAAGAATCCTTTCTCTTCTGAGATATCTGATACCTCTTTCACTGTCCTCTCTTTTCCTGTGAACGATGCTTCTTCTACCACATTTTGAGACATTTTATTCTTTGCAGCCACCGGAGTGCCTTCTATTAATTTACTGTTCCTCTTTTGACACCAATGTCCTTTTAGTGGGTGATTTCTGATCCAGTCAGCATGCTGCTTTGAAATTTTTGGCAATTAAGACATGAATTAACCATTCCAAGTTGGAGTCTCAAGGCTCCAGAAAATTTCAAAGCCACACACCAATAATGGGGCCTTTCATGAAATTTGCTTGCAGTTGTTCTCCTTGAACCCACAGAGTTCAAGTGAGTTCAAGCCAAAACCATATCCCTCCGCACAACACAATCAGTGGTATTAGTGATTTTTTTCCTCTATCTGCAGATGTGAGAGTGCTGAGTACTGATTTACTGTGGGCCTCACGAGCTAATAAGCTACCTAACATCAGGACTAGCTTCTATGGTTCACATTCAGGTGCTCACACAGCAACCCCTCTTAGTTTTAGCTAGTGTTGCATTTATCCATAAAGTAACCCAGTTTGAAGGTTAATGCATTTGTTCTTGTTTATATCACGTTTCAAAAAGACCCTCTAACTCTGAGGAATCATTGGGGCCTTTGATTTCCAGTTCAGTAATCTGACCTGAATTCTTCTGTTGTGTTTCCTGGAAAAAACATGCTTTCTGTAATACTTTGGCAGATGTTGAGCTCAGACCTCCTGCAGTGATTGCTATGATATTGATCATGCTTCTTCAGTTCTTCAGAGTGGAATGTAAAGTTTCATATTCATATCTCAGCATATTCACAGCAGACAAAAACAGAGAAACTTGCTTGGAGACTAGAGAACAGCACACTATAATCATGACTTTTGAACTCCCTCAAAGTTGACTTCAGGATGCAAAGAGATATATTTGAAAAACGTGCTAATTCATACAAATATGGTTTTAGTGGAGGGGCTCAGTGGACCTGTAACTGCTGTTGCATGAAGTGTGCACACTCTGGGTCATGCAATACAGACACACCTTGGCAGGCTCTTCCTCTCTTGCACGGCCAGGAGCTGTTGCTGGCTCTGAAGTCCACCCTGAGTCACTGAGCATGGCCCCTGAAGTACAAGCTGCAACTCTGCAGCTTCCACGTTGCTGGAAATGCTTCACAGTCTTTGGCTGTGAAAAGTATTTTACAAGAGGTGAGCACATTGCAAGGCTATTTACTCTACAGAATTTTAAGCACCTAATTTAATAGTCTCCTAGAACTATTTTTTTTTAGCCAACAGGGAGGATCAGGTTGGGTACAATTTAAAATTGCTAAGTTAGGCTTCTGCTCAGAAACTTACTCTATAGGGGCTAACTATCTCTCCCTACTGGCTAGGGCTTGGGCAAATAAGGGCCCTACCTAACCTTCGTTAGGTGATTTGCACGTATCCTCTGACTCACATAGAATCAAGTGTCACAAGAGAAATTTCAACTGGATGCTTTCAAGCTCAGCTGGAATTTAACTAGAGAAAGGCTTCAAGACATTGTCTTCAAGATAACCAGCTGAGACAGTTGACACCCGAGGAGATGTAGCTAGAAAAGATATTTCCTCCATGCATTGCAGACAAGAGCAATTAGTATAACATTAACAAGTGAAAAAATGTGTTACAAGCACCATGTATTCTTGTTTTTTTTCATATAATTTTGTAATTATGTTTTTCATCCTGGAATTGATTTTGTTTTGAATCTTCATTTTAGACTTGAAAGTGCTTTACCACTGCTTGTTGATTTGCAGGGGGTTTTTTAATGAGGGAAGAAGCAAAATGTCAACCGAACAAAAAGCTTTATGCTTCCTTCATTATAAAAAAGAAAGAAAAGTAGTGTCAGGAAATCACAAAATAACCTGGAAGGCCAGATACACATCTCAAGCTTTTATAAAAGCAGTCAGATCTGTGCATTGTTGATCTTGGTTAAAGAATTCTGTTGTGTTAGAATCTGTTACATGCTGTTGCCATGTAAACTATTTGGCTGGCACTACTGACAGTTTGTCTAACTGGATTTCAAGTTGCTTATTAATGCAGTGTTGGAAAACCATGTGAAACTAACTTCTTCTGAGACCAAGTCAATATTTATCTACATTTAGAAGATGCAACTGCCATGGTGATAGGAGAGCTATATGGAAACCATGCTTGCCTAATTTCCAGGTCTGCCTTACAGACACAGTGTGATCAGGCCTCTGTGGCAAGTATGTATCCCATGCTCTTGGGAGGGTCCCTATATAGAACCTTGGCAGAGCTAAGTAGGTGGTCACTGGACCTGCAGGGGCTTCGGTATAAGACAGAGCAGAGTGGCCCAGAGCCTCCAAAATGACAGTGCTCCCCGTGCATATGATAAGCTTTTCTTTCTAAACAAGACAAGTTTTTGTGCATGGAGAGGCCAGGCAGGTGAAGATGGTATTCCTGCCCCTCAAATCTAGTTGACCACCTCAGCCAAATTAAATTAAGTCTTCCATATACTGCCTTACACTGCCCTCCTCTGCGTGCTTATCAACAAATGGAGAAGAAAAGGACAGAGTTGAAAAGAAAAGAGGTCCAAGGTCTCCAAGAAGCCAGGGCTTATGCTGACAGCCAAGAAAGACCATTGCCACAGTTCATGGTGCAAGCCATGGCTCTGTGAACTAGCCCCCCGCCATATGTAAGGGTCTGCTTGCACTAGGTACCATCCAGTGCCAAAACAAAACAACAGTCTTTGCCTCAAAGATCTGAAAGTTTTCTCTGGGATGCAACTAGCTACCTCTCAGAACAGTAGGAGTGTTTGAAAGAAGAAAAAATTCCATTACTCACTGGTCGTGGCTTGTGTATATGCAACAGGAATACAGACAAATGCCTCAACATGTCAGATTTAAGCACTTGACTGACAAGACATTATGTCTGCCCCAGAGTCAATACAGAGCTATAAGTGTGTGGCCTTCAGGGAGCTGGCTGAGCCTGCCAGAGAGCGAGTCCTTGCCTAATCATCTCCTGAGTTCTTAATCTCTTCCGTTTCCTGGGAACAACTGTGTGGTGTTTATAGAGCTGCTGCAGCCAGAGGATGGAGAACACATGGGACACTGATACGTGGCTTAGACATTAAAGTGGCCCCAGTGGCACTCTTCTAAACCACAGCAGCAAAGTTGGCAGATATATGTGAATCCTGCTCTGCTGCCATCACCCAGAGGTGTTGTTACTGGAAGAGCTGGACAGTGAAATGAGGAGCTAAGATGAAGCTCACACTGGAAGAAAACAAAGGAGGTGCTCTGATCCTCTGGCCCACATGAGGTCTGAAATAGACACCTGAGATTGTTCTCACAAGATTTTATAGTGCAGCAAATGAAAATGTCAGTATTCATGATGTCTGTTCTGACTGACCCATTGTTAAGCCATGATGTAGATTAAAGGGTGAGTAGGGACTGATGAGAGCAGCCCAACAGACAAACTTTTATCTGGCAGATGTTGCAGGGTTTCTGTGGACAGAAATCTCAGTTTTGTCTCTGACTTCAGAGCAAAGATGACACATTGCAAGTCAACCATGTAAATCCAATGTACGAGGCACTTGCCTGTTTTATTTGTGGACCCATGTGTCATAGCAAACCAATAGTTAACATTAAACTTTTTTTTTTGCCTTTTTTTTTTTTAAAGTGCTCTAAGTGGAGCTCAAGTTTATCTATTTAAGACCAAATTCAAATTATTTCTCCTCTCCTTTAAGGAGTACGAGAGCATTTTCTAGTTTTTCTGCTTTTAAGAAACAATGGGATCAAAGAAGAAATTTAACAAATACCACACTGATCATCCAAGTTTCAAGTTATCCATCTACTGAAATGTCCCCAATTTGATGTGTATATACTGAAAATAAAGGCAGAGAGAAAAGAAAGAAAGAAGACAAAGATGAGCAGATAAAAGAAAGACCTGAAAGTGTAAAACCAGATAAACACCACAGGTAGGGCTAATAAACTCATATGAATAAAGCTTTCCACTGTAATTAATCCTGTAGACACTAGCAGGCCCAGTGACTGAACAAAACATTTGTTACAGCGTGAATGAGAAAATCAGTCTGGCCAATACTCAAATGAGAATGAAAAGTTCTTATCAGCAAAAGAGATAAAAGATTTGTTTAAAGTCAACCTTAGAGTACTTTTAACATTTAATTGTATCTAAAACAAAACTATCACAAGCATTAATTTTTCCAATGTTTTCACTGTTAAGGAAGAAAGCGTTACAGCTTTCTAAAACCTGATAAATGAACTACTGTGCTTGTCAAGTAAGATTTTCTTACAGTACATCATTCTTTTTTTCAGAAGGAAGAAGACAATGGTCTGTATACAAAATAACCTCCACAATATTATGTTCTTGATCAGAAAAAATAAAGGGTAATTTTAGACATCTCTGTGCTTGGCAGTTGTGCAGGATCTGAAGTAGTCTATGAATTATCTTGTTTGAACTGATCTATATCTGATACATAATTACACTTCCCAAGGACAAAACCATCCAAATCAAAGCATGGATCATCAAAAGTCGTGCAACAGCTAAGCTTCCTCTGAAATTAAAAACATAGCACTACCAAAAGAATGTCAATAAAGTGGAGAATGTCAAGCAATCTTGCTCTCTTTTTCAGTTTCTTTCAGTTAGCTTCGTGATTTAGTACAGATTCCTTCCAAGTCCAGAAAAAACTCCTGCAATATGTCGTTTCAGGTATCTTCCATCATTTAGCTGAGGAAGGATATAATGAGACATGTTGTAACAAAATGTGCATAATGTTGGCATACTCCAAGTACAACAGCATTATCAGCTTTAAAAAGAAAAAACAAGCACTCCATTTTTAACTGAGAACAGGTGGAAGTAATGATGTGGAAAAGAAAATTAAATTGAAAAATTGCACTCGGATATAAAATATAATTTTTTAAATCCTATCTATGCATTCAAACTACAGAATTCTAAACTGTGATGAATCAGCACATAATCCAACTCTTTTCTCTTTAAATCTCAAATTAATAGAGAAAAAAATAATCTAGATCAATAACACTGTAACTTGACATATGCTAAACTAATATGGCAGATCTACAGTAAACTGCAACACTTACTCTATCCATGTCATTTTCTCAGGAAGAATACAAGTTCATGTAAATCATGTGTTCACTTCCAGTCTAATGACTCCATCCTGCAAACACTTAAAGACTTCAGTTTCTTTCTTGTGTGATCAGTGGCAATGAGTAATTGGTCTCAGCCAAGTCAAAGTGTTTACAGAGTAAAGCAGAGGGTGGAATCAAGTCTACCTCACTAATACTTTAGGTATGTCATGTCAGGGTTACTGAAGGCAAGGAAATGGCTGATTCATTCAATCTAAACTTGATTTATGCGAGGAGAACACCTCAGAAAATACATTGCACCACATTCAACATCTTCCATGTCCCTGTCTGTAGATCTGATGACCTTCTCAAGGGACGTTCTGTCCTTCCAAGCTTTTATCCTCACCTGAGGGTATGAGGAGCCCTCAGCAATTTGTGGGTGCTTCTGTCTTTCCAGTATCAAGTCTTCCTTACTTTCTCCAAAAGACCTTGGTAAGTGTGCCATGGTTCGATGCTGCAGCATGCTCCCTTGTGCAGGATCAGAGGGACCAGGGCTCAGGGGCTCTGCTTAGGGACAGGAGCCACATATGCCTGTACTCCTGGCAAATGCTCCCAACACCAGAGCAGAAGATGACCTGGGGGAGCACCCACCCCTCATGCTGCCCAAAGTGGGTCAGCAGGCAGGCGTGGCACCAGAGGGAAAGCCCAAGGGAGCCCAACGCTACCTGAGAGGTGGGAGTTTGGAACCAGGTTGCAATGACACATGCACTGGTCAGTAGAGGATGTGCTGTGAAGATCTGAAAATTATAATTAAACCATGACTGTCCCAAGTATACAGCTGATAAAAAGAGCCTGAAGCGGGGGAAAAACAACCTGTCAGGTCAAGAAGTTGCTCAGAGGCTAAGGTGGGTGGGAGACCCAGACCTATGTTGAAACTGGTTGAGGTAGAGGTTATGTGGTGGCAGTCCCATGCAAAACAAAAAGACATCTCAGAGCTGAATTCAAAACTTTAAACACTCTCACATATATATCATGACTTTTGCAACTAAAATGCATCCTCTCTCTTGCCCCTGGTATTCTGCTCTTCCCCCACAGGAGGCTAGCCATGGTGACACCAGGGATCACTGTGTAGCAAGAGAGACTGTAATAGACCGTAATAAAGAACTGCTGCTGATCTGAGCAAGGAGTTTTCTCTTTGCGGTGGTGTGACTTGACAGCAATCACAGCCTTAATAAATTCTTCTTTGAAGAAGCCTTTTCTCAAGTCCATATCCAGGAAAAAATATATATACATTTTTTCCCTGTGCTGTTTACACCCCTGAAAGTGTTAAAATCACTGAAGAGACATTTTGACTTCTCTTGGGCTGCAACTATCAAAAATCAGTGATCCTATTTATTATTCCAACTACAAAGAACAAGGAATCTCAACAGTATCAAGTTAGATTATTTTCTCATTTCTTTTTCTACAGAACTTCAGAAAGTTTGTTATAAATGACTGAATTTTTCACTTCAACCACTCTATAAATTAGTCTCATGTGAATAAGTTTCAAGCTTTCCTAACTTTATGTTTTTCACTGCATTTTTATTTGAATCACAGCTACTGTTTACATCAGTTGAAATGTTTGTTTCTGTTCATTTAGTCCTTTCATTTTCAGTTGTCACAGAAAGAAATTTATGGCTGAATCAGCAAAAGCTGCTGTTCTAGGAGAATGTTAGTCTGTGTTAGGCATAACCAATGTGGAAAACAACAGGAGGCACATTGTCTATCCTCTGTGTTACTCAAAATAATTACTTCTTTAGAGATAGGTATGCTATAATAGTGATGTTCCTGCCCAAAAGGGTATGAGACCTTAAAAGCCAAGCAAGAAGAGAATCTGGAAAGCAAGGGGACAGCAGTGTTTTCTTGCTATTTTCAATACCTCCAGGAATGGGTAGACATGGGAAAGGAAGAATGCAACCTTTTTGGCTAACATGAGGACATGTCTATGATTTTGTCCTTCTGGGAAAAGAAGCTAACATGCAAAGGGCATCTTCCTTGGCTCTTGTGAATTTATGTGAGACCTGTGATATTAACTGTTTTACTTGCGGTTTCAACTTCTTGGAATACGTGTGGGTGAGACTTTACAAGTAGAGTAAAGTTATATTTCCAGCTCTTTTGGTAGGGGAGAAAAGCAAGAAACAAGACACAAGTACACCCTAAAGGCTAGAATGCTCGGGTGCAAACAAAACATGCGCAAGTACTTTCAGAAATACCACGACCCCTATGCCAATTGCAGGAATTTTGAACCACACTGGTGATTTTGAATTCAAGTCTCACAGCACTCCTTAATAATGTCCTAGTCAATCATGTTTTTAAAGCATTTATAATGTTATGGTGTTTTTATTCCAACTCTCTCCAGACCGCATGTATATTAGGCTATTCCATGGCACTGGTAAGACAACACTTCGAGCACTGTGTTCAGTTTTGGGCCCCTCTCTACAGGAGGGATGTTGAGTTGCTTGAGTGCGTGCAGAGATGAGCAATTAAACTGGTGGAGAGACTAGAAGACAAGTGTTATGAGGGGTGACTAAGGGGAATGAGGTTGTTTAGTCTGTAGAAAAGGAGACTGAATGGAGACCTCATCGCTTTCTACAACTACTTGACAGGAGGCTGCAGCAAGGAGGGTGTCAGTCTCTTTCCTCAAGTGACAAATGATAAGACATGAAGCAACGGCCTCAAATTGTACCAAGGGAGATTTAGATTGGACATCAGGAAAAATTCCTTCATGGAAAGGTAGTTAGGCAGTAGCACAATTCTTTCCAAGGATGTGGTGGTGTCCATGTCCCTGTAGGTATTTAAGAGATGTCTGGATGTGGTGCACAGGGACATAGTGGCAGACTTGTAGCATTAAGTGGACGGTTGGACTTGATGATCTTGAAGGTCTTTTCCAACCTAAATGATTCTGTGATTCTGTGTGAGAGTCAGATATCGATCTCAAAAAGTTGTTGTACAGATTAACCAGTTCATATCTGTAAACAACTACAAATAAAAAGTGCTACAGAAATGCCAATTATACTGGTCACTGTTTAGATATTTAAAATTTCATCTCTACGCTATTAGTGTTACCGTAGTATTATCTATGTGAAAGTACCATGGCGACTTTAAATACGTGCAAATGCTGATTATATGCTTGTAAATATTGACCACTGCATTATTAACTGAATCACTGAGGTTTGTAAGAACTTCAACATAAAAAAATGCAGTATGAGAGTTGAGGAGAGCAAAGAGAAAAGAGGAATTTTGTAAGAATGAAAACTCTAAGTGGTCTCTAAGATCCTTGTTTCCATTTAATTTTGTATACTGTGCACAGGAGTGACTGAAATAAGAACTATTAAACCTATCAGTGTCTTTCACTAAACTATCACAAAATAAATCTTGCCTCCTATATCCCCAGAAATGTATCCTCTGTCTTCACTTAGCACTTCAAGATATGTGTCTAAAGAACAGCATTAGAGAGGAAGGCCAAGTCTTCCTGAAGAATGTTCAACATGAATGGCAATAAAGGTTGCTCAGGAATTTTATTCATGTTGGAGAAGTGCCAGCTGCACTCACAGTTAATATTTGAAAAATTAATTGTACTTGCCAAAAGACAATTTCAAGACAGATGCTTCAATTTCTTTTAAAATGCAAGACCAAAATAAGTATCATCAGTTTTTTTTTATTTTGAAACATTACAAACTCTTCCCAAGATTGAATTCATGACGCAGTCACACAGGCTGAAATTGAAGAACAGCACATGGGACTTCGTATATAAGAATACGTTGTTTCTCTATCATTTATATTTAAAAAGAAAGAAGAGAAAAATGATATGGAAAAAGATTATTTATGTCTTGTTTAAAGGGGGAAGAATCTTTAATAGGAAAAGGGCAGGCCTCCAACAAATATTAGGGACTCCATAGACCCTTTACTTCCCATTAGCTCCATATGATATGATGCCCCATGGCTGGGGCATTGTAATGCTCTATTGCTGTTTGTCACACTGGATGAAAGCAGGATCAGTGATCGGTGCTGAAAAGTGAGAGCAAGTCTAAGAAGCTGATATAGCCAAGATCTGAAGTAGGTAAGGACAGTGACTATACCTACTTCTAGGTAGAATGCAATGCAGAAGCAGTCAAAGGAAAACAATAAAGAACTGGGAGACCCTGTTTTGTGTCACTGATCCAGTTTTATATTGCTAAGCTTAGCATTAATTTTAATTTTGTGTCCCTCTGACAAGTGTTATTACAAAAAGCTTTATAGGGTTTCATAATACATGATTAGACTTTCCCCTGCCTATCCTGTTAATTAAATTCTGTTTCATTTTTTAAAAATAAAGCA
This sequence comes from Penelope pileata, assembly GCA_013396635.1. NCBI lineage: Eukaryota > Metazoa > Chordata > Aves > Galliformes > Cracidae > Penelope > Penelope pileata. The sequence goes on from WBMW01001623.1 coordinate 790,463, forward strand.
AGATGTATAACATATGACTGGGAATCAATGTCCATAACTTCTGTACATATAAAGCTGGATATCAGCCAGATATTCCAGACAGAAGTCTGGTTCCCAGAGACTATTTGCTGCAAGGATTGGTATCTGAACAAGTTTTATGGCAGCCTGGTGTCTTTGTTACCCTCTCTTCAGTGTTTCTGCTCTGAGGTGGCTCTTATTACTTCTTGGAACCAATTTTCTCCAGTGATATCCTGACATCCACTTTGGGTATCTGATTTTTTATTGCCATTCTTTGGACACTGAGATAAATAGTTTAATAGTCATTAAACAATGCTGCTGCCACTGTGGCACTAAAGATAGCTTGATACATGCTTTGTAGAAACTGCCTCCCACAAAGGCACTGTGGTCTCAGCTGATGTGAGTGTAAGAGCGCAAATATGCAGAAGAAACAATTAGTTTTTTCTCAGCTAATAAAAAATACATACAACTGACTGGTTCATCCAACTTAGGCTGTTCTTATATCTTCTGATATAACCGTTATGCTGAGATCAAGATGTCTCAGACCATTAGTGACATAAGATTTGTGTGGGGCAGCAAGGAGGTAAGAACAGCATCAGAATCTTTATTAGAGAAAAAAAATCCAGAAAAATTAAGTACTTGTAAAATTTATGAAATTTTTTTCCTTCAAAGCTGTACGTCTAAATACAGGAGGCAGGTCTTACTGGTGAGAGACTGGAAAGAGGAGATGAGAGGGAGCAAGTTGGTACTGTTATACACTTGCAGCCTTCATGGTAGTGCTTAAAGACTGAAATTTAATATGAGCTAAATATTGTAGCAGTCTTATTAGTATATCCAGCAGAGCTGGATGGGTGTTGGCTGTTTAATCTAGCAGGAAAGAAAGCTGTAAGATTCAATGTCTACATGCTGAATGTTGACAAAATTCAGTCTAGAAATAAGACCCTGATCTTTAGATGTAATTAACTACTAGAATAATGTATGTAAGGATGAGTAAATTCCTGCAGTCTAAGACCATTCATTTTCTTAAATGACAGAGCTTCAAACAGGAGTTCTGAGTACAGTGCAGAAATTAGTGAGTACATTTCTCTGGCAAGTGTCATGTGTCATGGAAAAGGTCATACCAGCCCATCAGCACCACACCTTCCGGTCATCAAATCCTCTTCATTTGCTCCATAATTGGGTGCACTCCAGAGTTATACATGGCTGCTGCAAGGCCACAGACATCCTTCTGTATTTTTAGGTTATACATCAATGCCTTTTTACAGTATTTCTTCTGAAGATGTAGCAACAGACGACCCAGTTTCATTGGGTCTCCATAGGCCCCTGAGCTCAGCAAGGCATCTTCCTTTTGCCTACAGAGGATCCTCAGTGACTCGTGGTCTTTTGCATTGTGTCTTTCTGAAACTACAGGCTGTCTGAAATCTCATTGTTTCACATTGTGCGTATGGATTTGGTAAGCTCTAAGATAGAAAACAAGAAGCAAGGATTATAAATTTGGGATGAACTATAGTGGATAGTATCATTATTTAAAAAAAAGAAAAAGAAAAAGAAAAAAAAACAAGGAACATGGGCTTTACAATAGAAGAAGAGAGAAAGAGCCTGCAATTATATATAAACTTATACTATTTAGCGTGTAGCTCCATCCTCACCTAAATTCTTGATTTTCAGCCTGTGCATAGCATCACTTTCAAATAATTAATGAGCAGGGCTTCCAGAGACCTCAAAGCTTATTTACATACTCTTTTTTTTTTTTTTATCTATCTGTATATATTCCATTTTTTTATTACAGACTTAAGGTAGATTCCTATAGTTTGTGCTAGGAATTTTAAACTCACCAAAAGGCTTGTACAGTCCGGAGTCAGATAAAAGATGACAAAGCTCTGTTATTGGGAAGTGATAACGCTCAAGAGATTCTATTATGTATCTGTCACTCCCAGTAAGCTGAAGCATCAGATTCTTGCATATATGGATTAACTTTCAGTCAGCATAGATAAAAGACAGTTGGTGTTGGTACTTTCAGTAAATCCTCTCACACTGGGGATTTTTTGTAATTTTCTGTGGCTAAGCAGTACAGACTCAGAAAGGGAAGAATGCTGATGTGGGCAAAAAAAGCACATCGGTTACCTTTTCCTAGTCAGAAAACAAAACACTCCTGCAGCTACATCAGAGATCATTGCAAGGACACTCTGCCAAGTACCACTTATCCTTCACTGATGAAAGCCTACCACCTTCAGAGCTTTTGGAAAAGGCACATTTCATGAATGCCTGCATCAAGCCTTAATAGCAATGCTAGATTTTGTCCAGTGATGATGATTAAGAGCTTCCCCTTTTGGAAAAAAACATAAGAGATTCGGGAATGGGTACCCGGTGAGGGAGCTCAGGGTTTCTGACCTGAGGCACCTGCAGTAACACACAGAGGCAGGCCGCATTGACCACAGCTGCTGGTAGCTGCAAAGCAGTGCACAAAGATGGCCCTGGTGGTGGGTCAGAGAGAGGGTTCTGTGAGGCAATGCCAACTCTCACCTGCCCTGGGGGCTGTCCCTCCCTGGGCAGGCAGCAGTGTGGCCAATGCCCTGCAAGGGAGCAGGACAGCATGTAGGCCATCATTTCAAAAGCTCTCCAAAAAGCAGTGGTAAGGCGCAGGAGGCTAACAGAGAAAATAACTCATTGTCTGTTCCAGTGCAAGAAATACGGGGTGTCAATTGAAACGAAAGGACCAGAGGAAGTTAGGTGATAAATTCAAACTGGACAAATGTGATGGATCACATCAACTCACAACCACAGGCTGTTGCAGGTACTAGAACCCTATGAAAGCTCACAAACAAATTGGATGACTTCATGGGTGAAAAATCCAACTTGCACTGATAAGTACAAAGAAACTACTGCTGGCTCAGGAAGCACCTGCATCGCAGATCACCGAAGCAGTGAGACTGTTCCAAGGCAGTTTCATTGTACGCTAGTCCTGGTTTTATGCCTTTTCTTAAGTGTCTTCTATTTGACACTCTTTGATGCAGGCTCCTGGACCTTTGATCTGATCCGGTTTAGTTCTTGTAGTCCCATATTCTTCAGAGAATCTTGGCCGAAGCTATGATGTTTGTGTGAAATTTGTGATGTGTGTAAGTGTGATCTGCTGCAGTAAACACGTAATTGAAGGCAGGAACATGCTTATTTTTTTACTATTGGTGCGTTAAAAGTGACTGAAATCAGCCTGTACAAATTGTTTCCCACTTTTCATTTGGCTACACTTAATTTATTTCACTCTCCTTCCCACAAACTGAGCTTTCTTCTTGCTGCACCATCTTACAAAGCAGCTCTGTGAAATAACTGGTGGAACATCGCAAAAGGGGTGGGAGGTTGGGGTCCAAAGCTGCCAGCTTGATTCCTATTCCTTTGGGAGGCAGAGACACTTGGGTAAGCGCTTCCCTATGAGAACACGTTGTCCTCTGACAGGCACCTTCAGGGCCACAGATTGCTCCCTGATAGTCGGATTTGCCAGTTTAGAGGCAGCCTATAAGTCCATGAATAATTCTTGTTTGAACATCAGCTTTATCAGGGCTGAGAATCCATTGAAGGAAAAAGGAGTAATTCCTTCAGTGATGATTGGTTTTGGAGTAGGCCTGCTGTGCCTAGACTCATTGGTGTTCAGAGCTACAGAAGTCTTGAATGAACACAAAGAAGATCTAGAGATTCTGTGAGGAGCAGAGACACTTACCTGAAGCGTATAGCAACACTGGACATTTTAGTAAATTATTTCTGGCAACTGTCTAAGACATGCCAAAAATTGATTCATTTTAAGGAAAGCAAGTTTTAGGATAGAAAAAGTTGGAGTTAAATGTGATTACTCTTTTCTGAATCTGTTTTCCTTATCAGGGGAATGCAGTGCTGGAGTTGATTACACTCAGAGGCACCAGATTTACTATTTACTGTTCCCTAATGCTTGCAAGAAACAGCCCTACAAGCTGCAGCTGACGCTAATGGATTTCATACATCACAACCATATGAAAGTCTTACAGCCATTGCGATTTGTCTATCGTATCATGTTACGACAGCATTACTGTACCAATATTCCAATGCAATATTAATGCGATGCAGATGCAGTCTCTTACATCCTCATATCTACTGAAGTAGGTTAGCAGAAGAGACATGTGGGTAGTTGTACTCAGGTCTTCAAACATTCCCTGGATGGTCCAAACACATTCAACTCACAGAAACATTCGGCTTGTAAGCTATTGACAGAAAAATGCTTAGACCATTGAAAATAATTTTTGGTAAACAAACTGAACGAGATTTGAACTTCTTTTTTGAAGTTTAGTGCTTGAATAATAGCTATATTTTATGTAGGCGCATAAATGTCATGTAACAGGTAACAAATTATGGAACGGCGGAGACCTAAATAACAGTAAATTGCAAATAGTATCGCACCAAACAACTTAACTCCATGGAATTCAAAAATTCTCAGGCACAATGAAAGCATAGGAAAATACTTTGTCGTGCTTTTTTATCTTTCATTCAATATATTCACTTTTCAGTATTTAAAGTAGGTTTGCTGATATGGGGATAGAGCATATCATCAGTTCAAACGAGAAGGGGAGGCTTTATTTTTGATATAACTGTGGGTAAGAACTATCTACTTCAGAGGCTACTATGGGGCTTAATTAATGTTTACTGTGCCTTGGGACTTTACCCACATAAAAGGTACAATAAGAACTATACTTAATTAACTTCCTACTAAAAAGCAAAGTTTCATGAAGTTTTAAAGTGAAACAGTGGGTGAATTTGTAAACTCCATTTATTTGAATCCCTGGAGTAGGAAAAATTAGTGGGAAAAGTGGTAAAAATCTTCAATTAATTTTCCTCCACCTGTGGGATTTAATTAAGATGTTAGCAAAAACCTGCACACTTCCTGTGGGTATCTCTTATTTAATTTTCAGTTTCATTGAGACAGATCTTGCAGCTTAGAACTGATTTTTTAAGTCACAATGAGACTAATTCAAAAATAGATGTTAGTTTATTAAAATTGAACTGAGCAGGGATCAAATTATCTAGAAAAAATTCAAGTCATATGCAGCACTTTCTATCCATTTGCATTCTGTGTCTTCCTTGCTTTGAATTTCTTTAAAAAGGATTGCTTAGGAGCTCATAATATGTCTCATCGGTATAATTCAGCCCCATGTAGAGATATCTGATCTACCTGTGAAAGAGCTAACTTGAGTGTTGGAAACGGCATAGCTCTGCTAGCTCAGAATCATATCTAAGTTAATTAGTCCTGGGGAGAAGCAGAATACATTAGCTTCAGTGGAGTGCAATGTAACATAGCGATACCCAAGCTACCTTCATTAGACGTATCCTCAGGGGATATACTTCAAGTTGAAAAGCAGGAAACTCTTAAAAGGACCCACAGTACTCGGTTGCACGGCACCAAAGAGAGATGCTTGCCTTTGCCCTCATGGTGTATTTATACTCACAGGTAGGAGAAAGACCACTTCCATGTGCAGAAGTATAGCCCATATCCAGACATACTCAAAATCTTGTATTAACAATTCACTAATCCAGGCTTTACCTCAATCTAGCAAACAAACCACCGTAGATAAATCTGAGAGCTGCAAAGTCCCATTACTTTGAGGATTGGTCACAACGTGGCATGTGGGAGCAAAAGTTTGTGATGTAGAAAGCATCAGAGATGAGCTCTAGCCATGTGAGGAAACAGCAACGGAACAAGGACTTTAGGAAGATGAAAAAGAAGCAGTTAGAGAGAAATGTCATTATTTTTCTGAAGAGTGTGGGTGAGCTTTAGAAGGTAAAGGGCTTGTCTCAAAACCCTATCCAGGCAGGCAGAGCTGTTCCAAGTGTGGCTCCTGACAGTTCTTGTTCCCTCCCATCGCTTGCCCAACTTCCTAGCTTCTCTGCATCTCTCATGAATTCACTCAGTGCTCAATGCTTGTCACCTTGCTGAGATTGAAGAGATCACCTGCCTTCTAGGGAAATGCTGGTGGTGTCCAGCATTGCTTGCACTCCATGAAAGGATCCTGGTGAATAGGACTTGAAGCTGCGCAGTGATAAGCACTCAAAGTCCATGCCAGAATCCTGTTAATTGAGACAATTGAATATACCTACGGCAGTTAATGCTTAAGGCTAAGATTTTCAAAAAAGGTTTAAAGGAATTAAACACCCAGCTGCCATGTACTTTCTCAGTCTAAGTGCTTTTCTGGATTGGGGCCAGGGTGCTAATCAACTTGCAGACCTGAGCTCATAATGAGGAACTTAAATTGTAACTGTTCCAGTGTGCTGCTTCCCTTCTTATTTGACTTTGGCCAAGAGCGTGCAATAACATCTCTGGGTTTGGAATATTAAGGCTTCACAAGTGTTATTTTATATCTTTTTGGACAAAGTTTTTGTCTGATGTGAAGCACAGCCTGCAAAAATATATCCTGTAACATGTAGAATTCCAAAAAGTGTGGTAATATCTGTCTAATGCGACATCTGTCTAGCATTAAAACTGAAGAATTGGAACCATTTGTTTGATGAGCCATGTAACAAAGACAAAAATTCATTCTTAGAATATCAATGTGGAACTTCTTTTTTATTTTTAATGAAATGTGAGATTTTAACTGAAAATTATGGCACATGTAAGCCTCCAGGCAGCTTATAAAATCTTTATAAAAATAAGGCATAGACTCATTAGAAGACTTTAGGGGTAGAATGCAAATAGCCTACAATTTATATGTTGTTTGGCAACATACAGGTGCTCTCGATGAAAAGAACCAACAAAAAACTTGAGGGCATTTATTCAGACTACGTGTTTCCTTCTGCACAACAGGATTTTTGTCCTCATATGTTATTCACAAATAATTTGAGGCCACAAATAATTTGAGAGTTTGCTGTAGAAATCACTAGGGCAATGCAAAGCAGTCTATCAGAGTTGCTATACACAGATTTCTACAAGGCCTCCTCCGCAGTAACCATGCAACAAATAGATGTATATAAGGACCTTTAATGACAATTTGCAAAACTGATCTCTATGAAATCATCCTGGCTTGGATGGAATTCAACAAAGTAGATGACGTGAGCAAAAATTTATTGAGGAAAACAAGTTAAAGAAACACAATATGTTGGAGGAGAAGACACCATTACTGTAGACTGTTGTCAATCTTGACAGAGTTTTTGCAGGGGTCAGCACAAGCTGGCTGCAGATAACGGTGCAACTGAAGGAGATGGAGCATCCCATAATTAATCTATGCTGCTGGTAGGTATGACAGATGGGAACAGATGAAATTTGCCCACAAAATGATATTATTGACAAGTGACAGTATTTTCTTCTTCAGAAAGCACTTAAAAAAACCACCCACAACACAATCTATTTGGTTTTAGACACAAAGCTTAAAGGAAATAATTTTGCTGTTTTACCACAATCGTTGCATTACACCACTCATTTGAAGCTCTTTGGTTCAATGTAATTTCAAAACCAAGTTCTCCTTTGAAAATTCATTTCAGATTTTCTCTGCTTTCCTGTTAGTGTCAAATTTAGTATTATCTTTCTTGCTTCTCTCTGCTGGCTCAAAGCATAACCCTGTTTTCAGCTGACCAGCTGTCACGTATCAAGAGTTTCTGTTGGAGACCTTACTAATTTGTCATTAGTTCTTTTGTTTATTCTATTTGCAAAATAAACATAACTTAAACAGTAAAGATTAATTTTTATTAGTAGCTCAGAAAAAAAATAAAGTCTTTATTTCAGACAATAATGAACCCAGGGCTATTTGTTTCTCAGTTGTTCAGTACATATTTAAATGCCTTACTTATGTCTCCCATTATAACTGGAAAACTAAAGCATTTCTGTTAGAAACCAAATGCTTATTTATGACTCACCTCTAGTTTTTTTCACTTCCATTGTTCTCATTTTATTTAGTACAATTAAAATACAAAAGACAATGACTATCCGTAGCTTTCGGCACATTACCAATTATTTAACATACAAGGCCAACACAACAGAGCTCACGCAAAACAAAATTAAATTAACTTAGCTAGCTAGTAGTTCAAAGCAGTAAAATATATCCTGTCCCATTCATTCCCTCAATTCTTCCCCCAAAGCCTTAGGAAATAGACAGTCTTTGTAGTATGCTTTAAAGGTCAAAAGATTGTGTCTGAAAATTTTTGTTTTTTTTTTTAAACTGAGGGGCCTTGCACTTGCATCCCTCTGGTGGCACCAGGAATGGAAATGTCAGCAAAATGTGAAAGAAACAGTAAAGCAGAACTTAACAACACCTTACAATCCAGACAAGGAGCCAACTAGTAGCCAAAAATCACAGGACATGGATCTTATATGCTTGCAGAAAAATACTGTTACAGAAGCCCAGCCAGTTGATTGCTGGCTCAGCGCAACTGGACAAAAAAATGATAGAGGCTCATTTAGTGGAAATAAAACCGCATAATCAGTAATATTTTGGCAAATGAAAAAAAAAATCAGTCTCCCAAATTAGCCATTATAGAGTTCAGAACTAAAGCAAAGATATTTGTTTTCATTTAGAACCTTGCCAACCAAAAAAGAAGAAGAAGAAGATACTACAAAACTTCTTTGTGTAAGTAGTTTCACATCATTTAAAAAGTGTTTCTGTTTTGGTTTAGGAGTATTTATGAAGAGGAAAGCAGTGGACAAGACCAAGAGAGCCTTCATTGCTGTGGTGCTGCCTCCTGCCACCTTGCTGCCCGGCTTGCTGTGCCTCCCTGTGCAGGCAGGTAGGGCTCAGTGTCCCAGCAGGGTGGCTCCCCAACTAGAGAGTCAATCTAGCCAAAGTAGAGGGCGTCCAGGAAGCAGAACGGTTGTGCTGGTCCTGATGTATGTCACCATTTCATTTTGTATAAAGCCGTTTAAAAAGCCACCAGAACAAGGCTAGGACTCCAAACACTTTGCTTCTTCAGTGAATTCCAAAACGTCACAGGCTCTGGAGCCATCTTTTCTGAGCCAGTACTTGTGAAAGGAGCCCATGGCAAGAGCAGAGATTTCCTATGAGCCCCTTTCTGGTTTCTCTCTGTCATTTTGCTTGTATATATACCCGCAAAACCCTTTCTCTGGGGATGTATTGTTGGACTAGACTTTGTGCAGGTCACTCTGAAGCAGCTCATGTGCTACACGCAGTACACACTACAAAAATCCCCTACTTAGAGCATGGCGGTGAAGCCAGTTCCCAAGCTGATGGGACTGATGTGTTCCAGTCTCCTCAGGTATAGCTATAGCTGAACCCGAGTCTTGCACGTGCTAGATGAGCGTCCAGAAGGCTAGGGACTGCGGAAGTGATCATCTCCTCACACTCACACCTAGCTCTGTGTGTTTCGCCAAAATATCCCACAAAATAAATTTCTGTGCATCTACCCCTGAGGAAAGAAAAACCCAAATAGCTTCAACAACTCTGCAGATGTGGATTGAATTCAAAGATATTTTCAGGGCAACCAAGATTGCATTTTTCAGTGAATAATCTATTTGTTGGAAATAAATGGCCTAACCCTAACGGAGAGCGAGCATTTTCCCCTGGGGCAGGAATCACACCCACATGTTTCCAGACTTCCTTCCTGAATTACCTCGTCAGATAGTGTCCATCTCTGATGAGAGGGGCCACACCTGAGAGTGGTATCTGTAAACACGCCAAGGAACACCCACTCCCCCTTTCACAGAGCGCCTCTTGTTGCACTCTGATCTCTACTGGGGGACCTGCCATGGTCTGTGCCAGCCTCAGCTTATAGCCGTGGCTGCTGATAATGGTTCTGGACCAAATTCACACAGCTGAAAGAAACCATGATCTCCTGGAAACATCTTTCAGGAGAAATAGGAATCAGCTATCATGACCACTTCTGTGTGTTTATTCTTTAAGAGTGGAGATAAAAACTTCAGGGGCCCAACCACACTCTAATTACATTTTGCTTGTCTAAACTCTGCCAAAACTTTCTTTCCTACCTATCTTATTTCTTCAGTTTTTTTGCCTCACAAAATGTGCATCTACTCCATTGCAAATAGGGATTCAGAGAATGAGTAAGTGTGCATGTCCTTTCCTAATCTCCAAAGATACTGCAAGAACATTGTTTTGTTTGTAATACAGTGAGATCTTCAGGGAAAGCAAATGGAAAGTGCAGGAATAGAATGAGCCCTGTTGACACACTTTCCAGAAAATCTCACTTTTCACGCTACTGAGATGTCAGATTAGCAATATGCATTTTCTTTAAGAACAGCTGAGAAGTGGTGGAGGAAGCAGAGACCAGATTCTCCTCGCAGTACTGTGGGTGTAAATCACAGCCAACTTCAGCGGAGTTGCGCTGATGATGTCAGAATCTCATCCTGTCGTAGCAAGTCAGTGCTAACATGTCACCCAGGACAGGTATGAGATTTGTGCTGCACATCACTCAGCATAAGGATTTTCTGTGGGGACAGAAAGAGTTTAGCTCTTCTCTGAAGTCAGTTTACATGCATTGCTCTTTTAATTAAAGCAGGGTGTCATTTTCCCAGACCTAAGTGGATTAGAAATACAATGGCTTCAGTGAAAGCTGAGAATAACTTCTCTGCGATGCATTAGGAGGATGACAGAAGAATGAAAGGTTTAGTAGGCCTGCTTCTCAGAATGTGTTTACACATCCAAGAGTAAAATGTTAAAACAGATTTTAAAGTCTCTTGCTTGATAGAAAATTACGTTCTCAGAAGCTTCTTCACCACAATGTCATTAAATCAAATATTGTATGACTTCCCAGCCTTCGATGTAGAAACAAAACAAAAAATCTGTAAGTTCTCAAAATGGTCATTTGTTGTAAGGCTGTGACTACATCTTTGGAAGGGATTTTTTAATTATTATTATTACAATGAAGAACAGCATTGAAATGGTGCTCTTTTCCCACAGAAACTAGCACTGTCTAGGCTTAATACTCAGTTTAATATCTGTAGCAGCATCTACAGCAACATACAGCCAAAGTTAAGACAACTTGTTGTAGAAGAAAAGTCAATTAAGTGTTTAATTTGGCACTTGTAAGTAAATTAAATGCCATGGCTATGCTTCAATGAAGTATATACAGGAATTGGCTCATAAGACCTACTGTTAAATAGCCACCTTTGCCAGGTTTAGTGACTCAGTATTACTTGTTTCCTGGCTAAGATTAACTTCTGATTTTAAGGATTCTTTTTTCACTTTGTTTTTCCACTGTAATCAGCACAGATAAACAATTTCAAGGAAATAATCATTTAGACCCTCCTCAGGAGAAATGACCGCTTAAGAAAAGAGGCTTTTTGCTACAGTGAGGACTGAGTCTAGTGCAAGGAATAGAATTTTGAATAATGGAAAACTGTATGCAGAAAAATAGATTGGAAGTTAAGGACATGCAAAATTCTAATGTTTTATTTCTGTATTTCATCTCATACTTCTCAACACTCAATAAAGGATTTGGGCAACACTAGTGAGCTGCAGAAAGTTTAATACTAGTCAGTCATCTCTTGTACAAACCTGAATGTGTTTCTACATCAGTGTTTTCTGATAGCCAGGAATCTGAAGGACAGAGAACCATCAGGAAATAATAGAATATTTTTACTGCTACTGTTTTAGAACTTGACTGAAGGATTCTAAGAAGGTGGCCAGATGAAAGATTTTTCTCTTTTTACCAATGGTTTTATTTCTAACTTTACCACAATGTGACTGGAAAATGATTTTAATAACTTGTTAAAAAGATCACTAGGGCTACAACTACAGTTTCCTGCTTAATACAGATTTTTTTGACAATCAAAGTCAGATCAGTTGCCCGGGGAAATTTTCCACCATAATATTCTTAACAGCTTCAAGTTCTGCCTGTTAGTGCCTTCACTTGCAGGGAGCCTGACTGTCCTTAGCCCAAGACATGTACAGAAAGAAAGAAAGAAAGAAAGACAAGAAGATATCTGGTTGGTTCTCACATAAAAATATCTCAGTCTTTCAGATTTACAGCAGACGTTGAACTGCTATTCCCACAGTGAGGAACTATTAAGCACTCCATGACCGATGGCATGAAATATTCACATCGGGTTCTTTTTCCCCAGGGCCATGATTATTTGCATTAACGCACATAACAGAGAGAAAACTGTCCACTCATTATCTTAGGACCGAAGATTTGAATATGCTAGTACAGATACTTCTATTTGGCTTAAGCTCAGTTCCAATATAAGGCCTCTGTTTTCTTCCTTGCCTATGATCCTTTTTTCTGTCATAGGAGATTACATCTCAGTTTCAGAAGCAAAGGTCCCATGATATGATCTAGCCTTCCTGACAGTCAGTAAAAGCCTTCTTTTACATATGCATGGCTTTTCTCCCTCTCTAAACTTGGTAGGCTTTGCTTAAATCACCCTGGGATTTTTTTTTAACTTAGCTAAGGAAGGGGTGGGGGGCTGCCATACTCTCCTAGTCCTCAAATAGAGGGACTCAGATTGTGAAATAGTCTAATATAGCTCAAGTCTTTTTCTTCTGCTTATTCTACACTCTGGCTCCTAGTGGGTACCACTGCTACCACTGTCCTCCTCCAGAGCAGCACATCCACAAGATATCCTCACACTCACGAGCACTGTTTCCATAAGGAAAATGTAAAATTGCTCTATTTGAAAGCTTTTTACATTCTTAGGGAAATTCTGGATTACTTTCATCACTTCTAGTTGAGGAATGTGAAGTTGAGATGTTCAGCTTGGAGCAAGACAAGGCTTCAGCCCCGTGCTTGATAGCCATTGAGAGAAAAAGGAAACTTCTGGTGGAAATCATTGCATGTGAAGAGGTGTCTAAAACAGGTCACACAAATTGCCTTATCTCCTCCAGCTAAGGAACCAAAGATAACTGGTTCATATCTTGCAGAAAAGCTCAGAAACGTCTTTAATTTTTTGAGAGGAGTCTTCTGTGACTTTGCTGCATCATCCCAGAAAGCAAACATGAAAGCAAGTAGTGTGTAAGGTCAAGGGCAGATGTAATTGCAGCTGCACCGTTGTGTGCTCATATGCCACACAGTTCTGGAAGCCTGGCAGTAGCTCAGGTGATGAGGTGGTATCCCTAGTGTCCACACCTGGCCTAGGGAGGCAGAGCAGTGAGACCATGGCAGCCCTCTGCAGAGTCCTAACTCTACATGGACACACAGTGAGATGAGCTCTGCCGCCTCCTTTAGAGTTAATCTCTACATCTGTATGGAAATCAGATATTTACATACCAAATTTTCTGTTTATTTTCTGTTTCTGACCAGAAACATATTTCTAGGCATGAATGAAATGAGAAGCAACTTCACCTCACTTATTAATCCATGTTGAGCATAGCTCTATTGGTATCCCATGGTTATGGCTGCAACGTTCAATGAGCTGCTGGATACTGCTGTCAGAGGTGCATCTGTGCATATTGTACTATTAACCTGTCCTGGCAACGATGATCACTGCTAATTGTCCATTTGCTCAGAAGAAAGTAAACTTTAGGAAAAAAAAGGAAAAAGCAACAGATCAAATTTACACTGAAAATTTACACAGTCTCTGCACACCCTTCTAAAAAGAGAAAATATTTAAAGAATTGTCATTTCTAAATCGCTAACACATCCAGAATATCCATATACAAAATCTTAACATTCTGTAAAAGTCTGATTTTTGCATTTTCCTATTTCTGCCTCATAAAACTCTTTTACTATAAAAAATGATGCTGTGTTCTTAACAGTAGACACAGTTTCAGGCTTTGGATCTGCATTAATCCTTCCAGTTTCTCTCTCACGGTTTATTATGTCATCCAGATTTCACTCTGAACCATCTACTCTTTTCCACATGTTCTTAGCAGGAAATGTGCATGAATTTAGAAACACAGCAAGACATATGATATTCAATAATGAGAACATTTTGAAGAGACGCAAAAGAAAAAATCCAAATGAAAGTTCTAGTTGGCTTCCAACCTCACTCAGCCAAACAAGATATCCAATATTCCTTAATTTGATACTTTTAGTTACAGTAAAGAATGCTTTGCTTTTCATTTATTTAGCTACAGCTGAGATTTTAGCATGAGTACAGAATTCAGGGGTGTTGCTCTATGTTTACTCACAGCTAAGCCTTGTATTAATATTTAGAATCATGTGGTGGTTTTGTTTTTTGTTTTGTTTTTTAGTTTTATGCAGACAAAAGTACACAAGGCTTTAAAGACAAGCCTTTGTATTTTGAGATTCAGTAAATACAGAGGTATGTGAGATGCCACAGCTTGTTTCATGAATTACAGTACAGATGTTATGTATATATCAAATAACATGATGTAACTGTCTAAAAAACCTAAATGCTATACACATGTCACATCAACAAGAAAACTGCAGAAGATGTACAGGTAATTGTCTGAGCCCAGAAAAATGATTCCCAGATATTTTTCCCATTAAGAGTGAACTAAATAAACTGTCGTAGACCTTGAGCATTCCTCGCCTGTGTCTCTGTGTGCAGAAAGATGATGGAAAAATAAGAAAAAAAGAGTTTGCTTCTGCAGAAAAGGGAGAGGAAAACTCAACCTCCAGAGCCCTGTGTGTCCATGAAGCACGGGTGAAGGCAAAGGAGACGGCAATGGGAAAAGCAGAAAGGATAGACATGAGTCTTATATAAGCCAGATTCACACCCCAAGTCAATCAGGAATGTTTCATAAATCTGTTTAGTCCCATAAAGCTTGGAAAAAAACAATTTATTTGATGTTTTTTTCCATAAGAAGAAATGGCATCCTTTACAACAGGAAGTTATAATTTTTAGGGGGAAAAGTTTTCCTTTCTTTTTGTTTATTTTTTTTATCACTTACAGGCAATATTTTATTTTATACCCTTCTTTTCCAGGATGACCAATTTTTAGTATTAGATTCCTCCAATAATGTCTATTCAGGGAGATGGTGTCAGCAACGACTTTCTGTCTTTGCTTGGTGGCAATGGCGTTTCAGGCAGGCCACCAGCATTCTCCTGAATGGGGCAATTTGCTCTGGGGTCTCCGTGAGATCCGCAGTCTGGAGGAAACAGGAAGGCTGGGGCAGGAGATAGGAATGGATCTTCTGTATTTTGTCCCCTGTCCCAATGAAGTAAGATGCAAATTAGTTCATGTTGCTTCATAAAAGGATTTATTGTGGTCATTAATGGGGCTACAGCCCTCCTGTCAGTAGGCCCAGATATCAGAGTGGACGTCAGCAGATATGTCAGACATCACACTGTCTGCTCCCCAGTCATGGCTCTGATCCACATGTTAACACCAGTACACAGATACACAGTTCTGCCTCCCCCACCACGTTACACAGTCATGGAAAATAGCAAGGCTGAACACTTAGAGCCTACTAGGACCACTGGAGGCAAAACTCAACTACTTCAGCTGGAGCAAGATCTTCCAATTAAAATTATTCATAGCAAGTTTTTTGTTTCAAGACCGTAAGCAGATAGTATTTATCACAAAGATCATCAGTTCCCAAATTGTATTCTGCAGACAGTTCTTTGTGGGGCAAGACTCAGTGACAAGCAGCCAAACTGCAGTCCTCTGTCAGCATTACATTGCTGCAATGTGGTGAATTGGGTTCTGGATGCTCTGTGAGAGATTTTAAAAAGATTTTTTCATCAGCTTTCTTTCCGACCTGAAATTGATTTGAGCCTCAGAAGGATGAGTCTATGTTAGCAGCAAAGCAAAACCATATTCAGTATCACTTTCAGCAATTTCTTTTTTTCTTATTAAATAAGCCTTGTATTCCAGAGAGGGTGGATCTCATTTACATGCCTGTACAAAAACAAAATGCAAGCTCAAGCTGAAAGCATCTATGCTGCAAATTTGTTTGGACTGTGGTATGTAGAAAATTCAATTTTTTTCTGATGATAATTTTTGACAATGTAATTGTGTAGTATATGTGTATCAGGTCTGTAATTTTAAGCTACCCAAAGGCTAACATGGCAATTCAGTAGATGTATAAATCAATGACTATGACAGGTGTGGGCCACTGTAACAAATCTTCTGTACTTTAAATTAGTCATAAATACGTGCCTTTCACTAAGCAACCTCTCTCTCTCTCATAAAAAATATTGTGACCAAAGAAATCAGTTGCAATTTAATTTTTTAGCTTAAAATGAATGGCATTTGTGGACCCAGCTGCTATTAGGGAATTCAACAGGCAGTCCACATTTTTTTAGTTGTTATTAAAGGAAAGGTTTGCATATCAGGGATGCCACCTCCCTGGTCAAACACTTTGGATATTTCTTTTCCTTTGCATCTGGAGAATGGAAAGTTCAAATATTGCTCTGCATATGTCCTGGCAAGGCTGCTGAACAGCAAACACCCCAAGTTCGGCCAGAGCTCCATTCCTCCATTCCTTGGGGAGTTCATGTTTCATGTGTTTTTCATTTTAAGTTCTGCCTCCTTGAATACTGTTTCCTCTCTTTTGGTTTTCACCAAGGTCAAAGAAATCTTTAGCAAATAAAGAATGTGAACATCTAATCATCTACTGGAAATGTGCCCATCCAGTGTCTAAATAATAAGTTAATAGGTTCAAGGAGCAGTTCTACATACACTAAGTGAAGCACAGCAAAACCCTTCATCTGAGCTCTTCATCACAGCTAAATAGAGAATACTTATCAAATGAAGGTTCCTTTGTCTTTGTTATGAACCACAGAGAAATCAGTCTAGCAGAAATCAAATTCTGGCAGAAAAGACCCTCCTGAGGCCCTGGCTTAGAGGACGGGATATAGACATACTTTTCTGGCCTTCACCTGTCTGCATTCAGCTGGAGCTGCAGAGGTCCTCAGAGCAACAATTGTGGCAAGCAGCTGGAAACCCCAGCTACTGAAAATATGCCTCATATTTTGATAGTACTACATGCAAATCATAAAGACTAAGTTTCCATAGAACCTGTTCAGCATATTCAGGGGGATACATGGTGAAAATTACGTATAAGAAGAAAGATTGTGATTTAATAACAAAATTTTTTAACTACAGACAGATGTGCTGCTGAAGTGCCTGAAAATCAAGTTACTAGCTAGCAGTACTTGTTGTAGGTGATCATATAGGCTGCATTATTAATGGGGATAATTTACCACAGAAGTGGTGTATTTGATTATTGAGCTAGTCAAATGATTAACAGCTACAGATATTTCTTACAAATATTGGCTTATTTTTTCATCAAAGGTAGAATTCAAGCTTTCACTAGTCTTGGATGGTTCTACCAAGCTGAGTACCTGAGCTCAGTGTGAGCTATAAAGGCAGGTGTATCCAGAAGAGTTCTACTGAACTGTTGGCTCCAGTCTCCCTTAACTCCCTCGCTATAACCCCTTTCATTAATTGATGAGATTCTGTCTTCACAGAATACTTGAATTCATGGATGGATGATTGAGATGTATTGCTCTTACGGTTAGAAATCTCATTTTCCATTGAAGTAGTCTGTGTCACAAAATGGCACTGGTACTTACCTTTGGTGGAGATTGGCCCCTGATACATTCAAGGACCACACTTGTATTCTCCACAGACACATCACATAGTGTCATCTGGAGGTCCAGTAGTCTATTGCCAGATCTTTTTTCAAAGTTTCCTGCTTGGGGGAAAAATTACGAGTCCTAAAGTGCCTGACCTCACCTTTTGGGTTATTCAAATTCATCCCTTTTCTATTATTCCAGTCCTAAAGCTTATCCAGTTCTTCCGGGATACTGTCCTCCTCCACATTCACACTACATACTGCTTTATCAGAAAACTTCATGAGCACAGTCCTACTTTTTCTGCCAAAGTTGTTAAAAATGTTAAACAGGATTAGTCCCTAGGCACATCTTGGAAGAGCTCCACTTGTAACTTCCTTTCAGTTTGTATTTCTCCTTTCAACATGATCTTTCATTTTTTTCCACCTCACAATTCTTCCACTAATCCAAATTTTCTCCAGCTTAATGAGCATTTTCCTATGCAGCACTGTGTCAAAAGCGTTCCTAGTAACTTCATTCTTTTGCTAATAATAATAAATTTTCAGGTTATTCTGACATGAGCTACCCTTACTAAAGTGAGTGACATTTTATTTCATCTTCATATCTTTATCTGTTTTTCCTCCAATGTGCATTCCAAAACTTCACATATTCTTGAAGTCAGACTTGTGGTTGCCCAGACATTTTCTCATTTTAATTAAGTCAGATCCAGTGCTCATTTTTTCTCAGGGAAGAGCTATCATCTCTGATAAATACATTCAAAATCTTTTTTAGCAGACTTGCAGTTTCTTAAACTAGTTCTTTCATAGTTCTAGGATGTGCCTTTACTGCAAGCTGACTCAGTCACATTAATCTCTAGAGTTTTGCGTCCACCTCAGATGTGGTTAATTCCATTTCCATTCTCATATTCCCGTTCGCAACACAGCCTTGTTTGACATCATCATCCCGGTTGAAAACCGAGCCAAAGTATTCATCTTGAGGCCATATCCGTATTATCCTTAACTTCAGCACCATGTTCGCTACACAGTGGCTATAAATCATCTTTTTGTTTGTGTGGCTAAAATAATCTCTATTTGATTTAGCTGTGTTTGAAAAATCCAACTTTGTTTGTCTTTTGGCAATTCTCACTTTATCCATACACTTCCTGATCTCTAAGACTTGATTGTATTAGCTGAACATTACTCTCTTTTTCCATTCTCATAGGATGTCTTCTTGCTCCTGATAAGTTATTTTTGATCTAGGTAATCATACATTTAGGTTGATATATCTCCCTTTGATTTCAGTGTGAGTCCAAGAGAAATTTTATATCTTTGTCATTAAGAAATTCCAGCAATCTTTCACATTTAAGTTTATAAGTTTTCCAGTTCAGCAAACCGCATTTTTTGAAACTGAAAATAATACGTTCTATTTAAAGTAGAACTACTTGTATTTATCTTTACATTTAACTTAAAATTAATCAAGCTGAGGTCTCTTGATCCAAGATTTCTGGCACAAACAGTTCTTCTCTGATGTTCAAATAAGGCATCCAAACTGCATCTAATTGAGCTCTCTGTATCTGGTTTAAAGACTACTTTGAGAAAAAGACTGTCATCTACCTTGGAGGTTAGCAGACTCCGAAAATAATGCAATTCTTGGTAAAATTTCTAGCTCTATTAGTATTGTAGAGAATTCTACGCAGCATCTGAGTTGTTGTTAAGTTTGTGCTACACTGCTGAAACCAGTTGAACTACACAAATCTAAGCAGATTCTTTGTCATGACAAACCAGATCAGACGCGTGACAAGCACAACACCCTTTTAAACTACAGAGCTTGTTTAACTGCCTCATCCTCTGCAAGCTTTCACATCCCAGAAAGACTTTTTATGGCACCATTTATAAGTCTTATCCCCTAGAGCATCAAATGAGGACACTCCTATCACTCCTGCTGCCATTGAAAAAGCATCTCATGTAATTTATTGCCTTTCATTTGCTTGCAAAAAAAAGCAGGGAAGTTTCATTAAGTAGGTGGGGGAAGATGAAGGCCCTTTTCACACTCACATGTTTTCTCTTTGTTGCTGTTTGTACAGGTGCAGTGAAAAAGACTCTGAGGGCGTACCCATAAAGATGAGACTTGAGAAATGCCACCTTAAATTGTTTGAAATCAAAGGTTTTGGTAGCTCATAAACAGGGAGCTATTTTTTTCCTTACGACTGCAAATCTAAATATAAGGAGCCACCCTCATGTACAGCTATGTTCATTGCACACGTTACTATCATTAATATGGCTTGCCCTTGTGAATTATGAAAACAGGCTCTTTTCATTTATGTTGGCTAAAATTTCAATGGCAAAAAAGAAAAAAAGTATTTTCATAATCAACTAGCACATTCATAAGTTGAAATAAAAGTATCCAATGAGGATGTCAGGAAACCTATATTCCATTCAAATGGACCAATTTAATGTTTGCAGTAAGCATACTTCCAGACTAGCATCTGGAAATCTTAAATGAACAGAGATAGACATAGACACCCTTACACTCTGGGAAATAATTACATTTGGAATAAGAAAACATTTGTGGACCAGATCATCAGATGGTATAAATCAGCACAACCCTAGTAATTCCAAAAAAGCAATGCCAGTTTATGCTAAAGTGCTAGCTGGCTCCTGTATCTTTCCTTTGTGATTAATTTCAGACCAATCATTTCTGGAACATGCTTTTGGATCAAGCTTCCTGAAGCGTTACTTTTACAAATCTCTTGTCTGCTTTTGGACTGCTGCCTGTAGCACACCCTTCCACATTGTCTGCTTTTCTGCAAACATAAAGTTCAAGGCTTGGGTTTTGGTGGTTTTTGTGTGTGTGTGTGTGTTTAAATCAAAGTTTTTCCTCAAGAGTCATTTTAGCATATCACTCTTGACTCTTCTCTATGAATTGATGGCATCTGGCTTGATAATTCTTCACTAATTTTTCCTTAGACTATCCACAAGACAGTTATTTTTGTATCTTCCATCCCTTGCACACTCCAAATTCAGCTCTCACTGAATTTAAGAGAAGTTCCACCTCTCAGTAGCACAGAAGGGATGATGGGGCTGTGGCTAGGAGCCTTTGGGAGCCAAACAATGGTTGCCAGTGTGGTTTCACTCTGGAGGCCCCTGCCTTCTTGAATCCCTGGAAGCCACCAGCACTCAAGGAGCTGCTGCAGGACAGGATGGCACAGTCAGTGCTCCTACATCCTCCTTTTTGCAAACCACCCTAGGGGCCCCCCAGAGCTGGAGTCTTTTGCCAGAAGAAGGTGCAGAGATGGCCCCGTCAGCTTTCCACTTGGAGCATCACGGATGGAGAGAGAGTCCTGTGGCTGGAGAAGCGTCTGCGAGAGAGGCTGTGCACTCCAAGCCCCCTCACTGCAGCATGCAGCTGCCCCTTGCAGCCCTGTGCCCAAGTACTCTGTGGCAGGACATGGCCAGGTCCTCCCACAGGGCAATCCCTGCACAACCTGTTGGAGGCTAAACTGTGTGGCTATCCTGCAGCTCCCCAGCTGCTCCATGCAGCCACAGGTAGCACGGTTTCTTTTCCATGTGTTGACTACAGGAGAAAGAGAAATCACTTAAAATTCTGTCTGTTCATTCATACATTGCAATTAAGCACACTTTCAAACGCACTGACACCTGTGAATTAGATTGTCACAGTCTGTACTGCTCTTCTACTTCTTCCCCAGCCTCCTCCTCCCTTCTTCCCTGTTGCCATAACCCATGAAGACATTAAGAAATGCAGGGAACCTATCTGTATGAGGTCATTTATTTCAAAGCTGTGGTAGCTCTTAAAACATTCTCCAGCAGTCTTCTCAGAGGTGGTCTCATTGCTCCTGCAGGAAGGAGGGCTCACAGAAGAGCTCAGGGCTGCATCCTGCAGTTGGATGGCAACAGCATGGTCCTCCTTGGTCTCCTGCAGACTGCTTGTATTCTCCATTACAGAGGCTGAAACAAGGCTGTGCAGCACACAAGGTTTAAAGACACCAGGGATTTGCTAACAACCTTTAAGTGTTGGCAGAAACTCACTTCCCTCAGGGCACTGGAATAAGTGCAGATATGTGCAGCTTCACTCTGCTTCTGAGAAACTGAGCTGCTGCAATGCTGGGTGGCTGTGCATAAATAAACTGCCCAAAAGGGGACTGCCAGCAGTATGATACCACTGTGATGTTCAGCACCTGAAAAAGACACACAAGGTCATCTTTAATATAATGTTAACCATATTCTCTCTGCGGCAACATTTTTTCCGGATGCTTTCGTTTGGGTTGCCAGGTCCTTGTTTGCAGAATTATTAAGTACTCACATGATTCAGAAATCTCCATCCTTGGAGATCTTTCAGATTTGACAAAATATGACCCTGAAAGACCTGATCTGATTTCAAAGTTGGATGTAACTTCAAAATTGGCCTTGCTTTGAGCAGGGGGGTGGATCAGATGGTGCCTTCTAAACAAAATTATTCTCAGACAGCAGCTGCCACTGCAGTCACTAGGAGCTTTTCCTTGAACAGGCTTGTTCTCTAAAAAAACAGACATTTTCTGCTCAGCACCCAAAAGTATTTGGAAATTTTCGAAATTATTATGTTCAAGCACTGCCTGTAAAACAAGGCAAAAATTACCAATGCAACTCACACGTAGGGGTTAAAGATGGCTTATGAATCACCCAAGTATTATATGTATGAGCATTAGAAAAGACTGACAAAATCAGCAATATAGTACTCAGACCAGGGCTTGGATCATGTAATGGGACAGAGATCTTCATGGAATTGTTAGGTTTAAAACAAAGACTGAAAACCCTTTCATTATGCACTGTCTATTTTGTGATGTTCCTTTGAAGCATGGGTTTTTGTGGGGAATGTAGTATGTCTTCATGTAATTTTCAGTGAGCTTTAACTTTTTATTTTGCAATTATTAACATTCACCTTTGAACACTTAGGATTTGACATGCCATTCTTACCTACCACATATAATTTTATATCAATATTGAAATAGCCTATTTTTGGTATTGCAATGTTTGGTCGAAATTAAACTTTAAGGCCATAAAAATGAAGGTCTGGAAGCATACATTTACAGCAGATGCCTTGAGACTGAGTCATAGCCAGTGACTGGTATTGACAAGACACTATGAAAGTAGAAGACAACTTATGGAGGATATACACCCACATGTATCAGGGTGAAATCTACTTCACTTAGCAATTAATCAGATTAAGAAGCACGTTGAAGTAACCAAGATTTCATTTAACACATTTCTCATGGGTAACTCCTAACTGTGATACAAGAGACAAGCCTTCCAGACTAAATATAGAAAGCATTCCTATTGCGAATTTTGCTTGAAGCTGAAAAACAGAAATGCAGTGAGAACAAGGGAATGAGAGCATAATGAAAACATCCCTCCGCCTCTCTGCAATGCCATGCTGAGAAGCAGCGCTTGCTTTGCCAACACACAGAAATCTTTGTGCCTGGATGATAGAACAGGAGATAAAAAGGATATAAAGCATCTGGCTTTCCAATACATATGTGGGATGATGATTTAAATTACAAAGTTTGAAGAATTTGGCACTTTGCAAAGTTAAACCTTGCCAAGTTTGTTTTTTTCTCTCAATAATTAGTTTAGAAAACATGAAAAAAAAGAAATATTTTCCCCTATAACAGAGCATATAGACAACATCTGCACTTTTGAGGGAGTTCAAAACACATTCAGAATGAAAGGTTTTCTCTTTGAACAGGGAAGAAACACTTCCAGCGTGCTTCAGTGGAGGGAAATTCTCGCAGAGATTGAGCTGTCTGGTCCCATTGTAGGGCTGTTGGCAGAGACCCCGCAGCGGGATTGACATTGCAGTAATTACCAGGCCCATGGGCCCTCCGACCTCACTCCACCACGAGACATGCTGGCAGCGGATCTGAGGATTGCTGGCATTATCTCAGCACCAAAGACCTGAAGGCAAGTTGTCACCTGAACGGCAGGTAAAGCGAAGCATTTCACTGCACTAATAAAGTGCACATTTCTCTGGCATTCAGACTGTCTGGAGGATAGCTCTTTAATGTACTACAGAATCCATCGCTAATATCTGTCTTTAACAAGCATGACTACAGAAAAGACAGACATTGTGAATTAATTTAGTTTGCCAATAGTCATGATACTTTAATAATAGAAATATATTATCAGATATGGATTTTTCTCATTATTAATAGACAATTAGCTTCACTGTTACTTATGCCTCTTCAGTAGAAGGATGTAGCATCAATGTTGTATTATAACATATAGCCTAAAACTGCTGGAGCCCACAGAGAGTTATACTCCACATGAATTTCCCTGGCTTCTAGGGTAAGGAGGGAGCAGTGCATCGTAGTTATATCAGCCAGCATTTTTTTAGCAACTAGTCCTCTCAGATGCCTTATTCCAGTTGGCTTAATTTGAATTGTGCTGAGGGACTCTGCAGCAATTTGGGGAACCGTGTGATCAGCGCAATTCTGTAAGGCTGTCTTAGTTTGTGCACTAAAAAGTTAAGGGCTCATTCATTTCACTGTGATCGCTATCTAATTTATTCATTCTGCCTTGCTTGATTGCATTGCCATTTTAGCTCAAAATCAGAAGCAATAGCTTAAGAAGAGCCATCATACAATTTTTTACCAGCATCTGCTCCTTTGGTTATCAACTTTGACAACAGTGGCTGGAAAAGCCACAGGACCGTATATTGCCTTTCATGAACATGAAGAGCTGCTGAATTTGACATTCTCTCATTCTAAGCACTACAATAAGAGATTAGACACTTGAAATACCATTTGACACTCCAAAATACCATTTGTAAACCTTAAGCAACTGTTAAAGGAAAACTTCTATCTCAATATAAATATAATCCTTTAATCCAAGCGGCATTTAAACCAATATTTAGTCTTGGCAATAATTCCCACAGGGTGTTTGTACAACCATTAGAGATTTTAACAATGTTTGTACAAACAACATGAAATGAAAGATAAAGAACTTGATAATTACATATCAGTTTTAAAGATATAAGTGAATTGATTAATTTTTTCAAATCAAAGTAGGAATGGATTGTAGCTTTATATGTAGTCAAAATAAAGATTTGTAGAATATCATTTTTTGGCTTGTAGGTCTATTTTTAAGTATTTTTAAAAATAACGCATCGCATGATTAGCCCTTTCAATTATTGCATTGCGTAGTGTTTTTTTACAGACTCTAATTATACCTTAGATTAAAATTCAAAACACCTGCTCTTGTGGATCACACTAATTTCAGCCTCGAGTATTTTGATACAAAGAGCTATAATCAGTGAGAACCAAATGATTTCCTATTCTCTGTACCATACCTTCTCAGCTGAGTACTGCTGAAGATCTCTATTCCCTTCGCATTTTTTATGCTACAATTATTACATATTTGATTTAAAGATGTCTTTTTAATGCTGAAAGATGTAATATTTTTATTTTACTTAAGTCAGATTAAGGCAGATATTAGTTTTTAAAATAACAGTCATTTTGATTTTAAATAGCAGATAAATAGTGTTGGTTCTTCTGTTAGTTTCCCCTTTCATTTCAGTGTAGCTAATATGAATACTTTGTTCCTGGCTCTTAAGAAAACTGCTCTTTAAAAACCCTGTAATTTGAGTTCAGGGATTTAAATGGGAACACATACTTACTTGAAAGATAGTTTTTGATGTACTTGGCTCTCTGTTATTATTCATGCACTTCTCTGCGCTTTAGGGATATGATCCAAAGTCCATGGAGTCACAGGGAAGATGTGCAGGTTTTGCTGGACTTTGGGTCAGGCTCTAAATGTCATGTGAAGAAAAGCAGTCTGTTATATTGTCTGCATATAAGAGTATCTTTATCAAGGTGCTAAAGACATGCAGAAATGCCCATGTATTTACTTTCTCATGAGCATGAGATGGGATCTGACTCTTTGTACACTTACATTGGTTTTAAGCCAATAGGACAACACAAATGCCCATTCAATGGCACTGAATCAGACCCCCCAGAGCAATGTGGTCACTCTGAATTTTACACAATGATCTACTTTCAGGTAACTCCGTCTGCTGAAATTGCTGTGGTGGCCTGGCAGTTCTGCATCAGAGCTGTTTATTTTGCTCTCTCCCATGCTGTGCTGTAACAGGCCACTCCACTCTGTTACAACGGGCAGGTTTCTTAAGGCCCATGAAAAGCCACCTGGCTCTTGCTCCAGAGTATATTAATGTAATGAAAATAGACTTTATGGCACATCACACCAGAGTTAGAACGATCCTCTCAGAAATTCAACATTTTTATACCCTGTGTTCCTCACTGTGATTAATTAGCTGTGAATGTACTTTTGATGGTTTTCCTTTCCTTTTCCATGTCATGTATTAGAGCAGTAACAAAGGTAATTGCTTTGTGGAAAAACTCAGGCCCTACTCGTGATACACTGGCGTGTGCTGTTGGCATGTGCCAAGCCTGAGTATTATACTGTGAGCTTTCCATCACCTACAGCAAATGTTCAGGTTTAAGATAAAGATAATAAGGGACAGAGATAGCCAGTAGCATCTGACAGACTGTCCTTTGACAGTCAAGAAGCATGGGGAAGCTGTATGGCGGCACCTGAGATCTCTCTGCAGCATCAGCCTTCACACCCAGCTCCAGGAGCACCTCACCGCCATGCTGAGGCTGCACAGCACTGTGCCCCAGGTAGCAAGCTTGTCTTATGAAGGGTAAGTAAGGATCTAATATCAGCTTTGTTTTCTGTCATCCAGTTTCCAGTCCTGAAAGTATCTCAGGATGAGTGAAGCTGGCTGCATCCCTCCCTGCCAGGCTGCGGACAGAGTAGAGCCCAGCAGCTGCCAGCAGCAAGGAAGCTTTGTGCCCAGAAGGTGAAAAGCAGTTAAGACCAATACACTAGGAGCAGATCCAGTAATGCACATTCTGCACACAGGAGCCATGGCCTTGGTTCTCAAAGTCTCACCCCATTGCACGGTAGATGCATGAAACTCAATGTCTGCCTAAAGGAGCTGAAGGGCTGAGTCAACGCTGCTGGTATTTAAAACAGTGGTTCCAGAGAGTCTGGGTGCTTCAAAGATGATCCTAGCCCACTGAGCCACCTCTTCAGCTTTGTTTATCTGCTGCTATTGGTATCAAAATAAACCATGTGTTGCAAGTCTATTTCATATGGGTTTATTCTTCATTAGGTGAACAGGACAAAACTTTGTGGTACTCAAATGTTTTTTATCTGTGGAGCATGTGCATTATCTACTTTTGCTTTAAAAAACAAAACAAAACATTTTTCTATTGTAGAAATTAATATGTAACTGATGATTTTCATTTGAAATTTACTGCAGTTATGGAAGTCTGTCTACCACCTAATGAGTGGAAACACTAGTAAGTTAAAAAGGTAACAACATAGATGCTATTCAAAGGAATAAATAAATCTAAGCTGTGCACAAATATTAAGTGACTCCGGTCTGACAGGAGTCCTCAGAGAGCAATACTGTGGCATTTTCCAGAATTAAATTGCATTATTATAAGAGCTTTAAATTAAGCTCCTAACCATGACCTTTAAACACGGTGATTGCCATTATGCCTGCTGAGGAGGTTGTGGAGGGTTTGGAAACCCTATGCAAGATTGATGGGTTTTAATACATAATCAAGTATAGAATCATTTAGCACAGCTGTTGAACACGGGACCTAACACTGGGTTATCACAGGGAGTGCCCTCTCTTCTCTTCCAGAGAAATCAGCATTAGCAATGGGAGGCAGGGCTTGTTAGTGCTGGGGAAAACAACGCAGTCTTTTCGTGATGGGGCTGGAGGAGTTTCAAGGTGATGGATGTCCTTCAGAAAATGTCCAGGAATAAAGTGCTCATTTCCCCAGTGCTCATGCAGAACTGCACATCGATGGATGAAAACAACAGATGCCTAGTCTCTGTCTGAAAGTGCTTCTGCTGCTCCAACCCAAACAAAAACTATCCCAAACATAGATGAAGATAATAAGCCAAAAATTCAGAGGAACTGTGTCCACTTAGACCAGGTAAAACCTCATACAGTGCATACTTAGAATAATACACATAATAAAAATCAGTAAATTCCTCAAATAAGTGTGCAGAAGTAAAAATATATACACTTTTTTCTTGCTATCCAAAGCTTTATATCAAAAATACTGTGAACAAATTCTGTTCTCAAACGTACTTACTGATTTGTATTTACCATTTACCTACTGTTTAAATAATTACGAAAGAAACACTTCTGAGAAATAAAATAAGGCCCTGATGTAATGTATGGTTATGAAGTTCCAATTCTGCAAATGTACTAATGCAGCCTATCCTGAGGTCTGCAAAGTCTCATCGTAGGAACCAAGGCCTTGGTCCTCTGCAGGAAAGAGGGATATTATAGGGGCTAGCTTGTCTCAAGGAAGTCCAATGACCCCTAGCTGGCTGCACTGGAAAGCCAGGATCCTAACGCTGGTGACTCTCCAAAGCAAGATTAGGGCAAATTTAGGTCCAGATAATCTGTTCTGTACTATCCACACATGGACTCTAGGAGCTCCTTCTGGCTTTCAGACAGCTGCCATTTCTCTAGGATATCCAACATTCCAGGCATGCTGCTGTTCTTTTTGCTCTTCAGGAACAGAGCTCAGCCCCAGGTACCCAAACCCCTCCTAGCTTTGAGTTCTGCTGCTGTTCCCAGCCAGCTCTGGGCTCAGGAAAAGTAGTCCATGTGCTCTCCAAACACAGGGGTAGCCTGAGTACACAGGTTATTAAATATAACAAAAATCCTTCCAATACCTCCCACAAATATTTGTTATGTCAAGGACTGTAATTTAGGCAGCCACGATGCAGTGCAGCAGCTAATTTTGGTAGACTTGTGGCAGATTTTCAAATGGCTTTACCAGCATAATGAATTGTGCTGATAATATTATGCTGTATTGTGTCAATAACATTCTACAATTTTTCATTTGCCTTTCAGTCAAGTGAAGGTAGGCAACATTTCATACATTGCTTTCACATTTTAACACTATATTAAGGCAAAACTTCCAAGATGTTCACCGATTTTTTGGACTAAAAAAAGTCTGAGCACCAGATTCACATGGCTTACCATCCTACATAAGCTGTCCTTTCTACTAACCAAGCAGCTCTGAAGGCTGAAATCCAGCCAGTACAAAACTGTGTAATTTAGACTCCATGAATCTGAACTTCTAGGAAGATTATAGAAATGGGAACTAAAAATGTTCATAGGTTATCATTCATACTATAGGACTATCGTATTTTCAGGATTTTTTCATTTATTTTCAGTAATAGTTTTATACAAGAGGCATCATTATGATAATGTGCAACTGGCTGTACATATTTTATCTTGTTTCTCACAATTGTGGGAAGAAAGAGTGTTTTTTTTCTGTAAGAAGCCACTAGAATATTAGTTATATGTATAATTCTGTCCCTGTCTCAGCTGTTCACATTCTTTTCCTCCTCTTTCAGGCGTGATCTGACAGAGTTCTTGAAGTTCTCTACCTGTGACCATATGTAGACAACTTTTAGGAGACTTAGATACACTTATTTCAAAATATTCCAACAAACTTTTTTGGCCAGGGAAGCGTGAATTTGCTCTTGCTTAGGGTATTCTCTCAGAACAGATCTGCACAGATTATTTGCTTCTCCTTCCCTCCTCACCAACATTTTGTCACAGTAATTTTCTCTGGATTTGTTCTTTTCTTATTGTACTCTTTTTAACATTATTTCTATAGTAATGCAAATTGAGACATTAAACTCTGAAGTTTGTTTAGCTGCATATTCCAGGCAAGCTCAGAGAAGAGCACTGCACTTTTCCCTCCACATGACAACATTTCACAACAGCTTGCTTTATCTGCATCAAGTGTTACTTGTCTCTTGAGCTTGCAGATGAATGTGGAGTATGCGTGTCTTCAATCAATGAATTCTGTTCTTAATCTCAGCAGAGTCCAGTGACTGTTGGGCCAATGTTATCCTAGTACTAGACTTAATGTTAATTCCTAGTTGATTCTATTCTCCTTTGTGTGGGATGCGTTTTCTCTCTTGATATCACGTCCACTATGCATTTGGCTTTCTTGATCTGCTGAGGTTTGTCTTTCATTTACACAGTGCAGAGGAAAACACATGTAAAGATGCATCACCTCTCCAACTCCAAAAACCTGTTCCCTCGTTCACCTTAGGTAATTGGGAAAAAATGTTTGATGGTTTTAGTCACCTTTCCAGAGAAAGCAAGCATGCACTTGTATAGCAGAAGTAGCACTTGATATGCATTGCTATTAGTCATGGTACAAAGCTGCTCTCCAGGCATTCATATCCAAGTCAGCTAGGTGTTTCTTCTTGTAGACATCTGATTAAAATGAATGATTTATTATTATCTGCTCTGGAAACCTGCATTGCTTTCTCATTGTCTTCTCTCATTGTCATTGTCAAGACTCCTAAGTGGACAATGTTAAGACTTTGCAGTGTAGATTTTGGATGCTTAAAGTGATATAGGTCAAAAAAGTGGTGAAATGTAACCACAGAAGTGAATACTACCAAGGGCTGTTCATACAAAACTGCTGTCTCTTCCTGGGAAAGTAGCAGCTAGTCAATTGATGGAAAACAGTAGTGTACTAGATGAAAAATATCACTATAGAGTTCCTGGATTTGTCTATCTTTTCTCTAAGTATCTTCTGCTGGAAGATTTCAGAGACAAAACTCTGTTATGGATGGGCTTTCATCCTAATCTGGTAGACCTGCTCTTAACACAACTAAAGAGCACAGGAGTGAAGTCACTCCAGTCATGAATTCCCATGACTCTTCACCCCTTTACCTTGATATCATGCTCAAGTAGTGTTACTGTACTGCCATTAACTCAGTGCATTTATGGTGTCAAAAGGCTGGCCTAGTGACATGTAGAATTTATCCTGACAATGGCCGAACAGTAGTTCTCTGAGCTACTTCTGAAGAGTGGCTGGGCAGATTTTCACATGAGAATTTTCACACCATACCTGTTCATTTGTATGCCTCTCATGTTTTAGAATAGCTCAACAACTTCTTTGTAAACATGAAGGCTCTTTAAGAATGTTCCTACAGAACAGTACTCTTGTTTCTTGGTCAATGAGTTGCAGAATATTTGTTACATACAGAAAAATAATTATCCCCAAAGACAGTTAAATGTTTCAAGACCAAAAAGCAAAGTAAATGTAGGTTGAAAGTCATTATGTACAGGTACAAAAGACTTTTTGTCAGTAAATTTTTCATGAAGTCATCCAAAATAAATTCTACAAGTCCGATCCATGTTGTCTACAGAGACTTCTATCTGCACAAATAACCTCCTTCGACTACTGCACTCTTGGCAATTCAGTAAGGAACCGTTTTGAGCTGATCTATATTAAGGCCACATTTTGATCCAAGACACAAACATGGAATTGTCTCACTCCCTCCTGTCTTATGTGGAAGCACTACCTGGAGAAAAGGAACAGCGCTGACTTTGAATAATCCAGTCTGGAGCAGGGCCAGGGCTTGGGGCCCTCCTTGCCAGCTGCGGGGCCCCAGTGCAGTGAGTGCTTCCAAAGGCTGCGCTGCCTCCACAAGTGCCAGAATGGATCAACATGCTGGCTCCAGCCAGAAAGGGACTCAAAGTAGCTGTTGTTCCTTCTCCCTGAGGAGCATTTTCAGAGGAATGCCTCAGAGGTAAGGACTAAGTTTCCCAAGAAAGACTAACCTCACGTCAGGAAGGACTGGAGCATACCCATTTCCTAAATGCTCTATAAAGGGTGATATTCTTCAGTCACTTTTTGGATAAATCTCGCTCCAGTTCTGAGAGAATATTTACGGAGAATGTCTCTGGAGCATCCTGCAAGTGACTGACACAGATACACATGGATTTTGTTTATTCTCGTCTGCCTTGGTTTAAAATTTTATACTTGTCCTCTAGGCATGACTTTGATGCTGATTTTTCTAGGGAAAAAAAGAATGAATACGTAAACAAAGAAGTCATACATAAATAAAATAGTAAAGCATAAATCAAAGTCAGCTCCAAATTTTTTTTTCTTAAATGCCAAAAGCTTTAAGAAGCAAGATTCTGTTTCAACGACTGCTTTGCCTTAGTTCTTGTCTACTTCAATTTAAGGGGCTTTTATTTCTGTATCATGACCTCCTCAGGAACTTAGTTATGTTCTGAAATTTTATAACTGTAAAGACTGAAAGCAAAGATCTGTGAAACATTTTCACAGCATCAGCAATTCATCTTTTCCTCATGTGAATTTTAAAATGAGAGAGAGGTCGATTGTCTATCTGATGTGATGCTCCTGTGTCAGAGAGGTTTGCTTTGTCACCTGCTAGCATAACAGATCCAGTTACTCAGTTTTTCCTGAGACATTCTCAACAAGATGCTGTGTGGGGAACCACTTGCAGACTGTTTTCATGGCAATGTATACATTTTGCCTCCCATACTGATCTCTCTGCACTAGGTGGGTGACATTGGCTTCATAGAGTTCTTGCCAAAGAGTGGCCAAAAATATTTTGACTGTGGAAGTCTGATCCCTGAAACACTGCTAAGAGCAGTGACACCCATACAGATCTCCTCAGCATGCGTTGTCTAAGACAGTGAGGTCTACCTGGACACTCAGTTTTCACAGGAACCCAGAATGTGTTACCTGTGCACATATTTTTTGTGTTTGGTCAGTTGTTGCCCTATCCATTCCCATCACTTCTTAGCAACCATAAAATGTCTCTGAATGGCTCCTAAAGTGCTAATGCTTGCTTGCTGACTTCTTTTTGAAAGAGAAGCGCTATATTTCTTTGAATTAATTGGTCTCAATGAAGATGAAAAGAAAATTCAGTCCCAAAGGTCTACTCTGTCACTTCCTTTTTTCTTCAGCCTGACTTACGAAACACAAGCAACCCAACTTAGACTCAACTGTGTTCAAATCATGTTTGTCCCAGGTGTGCCAAATCAGTTCAGAAACCAAGCCATAGTCTGGGATTACATGTAGCCATAATATTATTTTCTGCTTTTAAACCTCCAGAATTTCATGTCCTTTTTCTGCCTGTATTGATTTCTTCCTGTGTTTGGTTTCAGCTGTTTGGTAGCTAGCATGAGACCTCTGACTGGGGAAACATCACAATGCATAGACTCAGCTGAAATAGCTCCCTGCCCACATATCTTTCTAGAGCACTTCAAAATATGCATTTCCTACACATACTATAATTAGGCTCTTTCATTCTCCCTCCAGTTGTTATTAAAATACTCATAATCTACTACAAAACACTTTTATTATGCTATTTTTTATATTCTTCTTGTTACTTCAGGAGGCAGATAAAGACCTTTTAGTGGCTGCAGTTCTAACAGGGGAAATCCCAGCATTGCTTCACTATGGCAATGGGATGCAATCATCAATGAAGCAGCAACTTCACTGTGGATCACTGCAACTGCTAAAGGATTTGAAGCTGGCTTGCAGCCACAGACAGCATCCACAGGGCTGTCTGCACCTCTCTGAGCTGCACAGGCAGATGCTAAACCTGAGTCCAATTCAGAAGATGCTGGAAGCATTAATATAGTCCTTTGGACCTCGAGCAGGGAACAAGAGGTGAAGAAGTGAAGAGGCAGAAGATTCTTTGTCTGTCAGTAGTTTGTGGGCTGGCAAAAAAATCCCCCAAAATGTGACTCATTTGGAGCAAAAGACTAGTTTCTATCTTACAATCATGCCTTACTCTCATAGAGGACATTTTGGATTCTCAGTCCAAGGTTCAGCCCTATCAATTAGGAAAGGAAAAGGAAAAGGAACAGGAAAAAGGAAAAGGAAAAGGCAAAGGAAAAGGAAAAGGCAAAGGAAAAGGAAAAGGCAAAGGAAAAGGAAAAGGCAAAGGAAAAGGAAAAGGCAAAGGAAAAGGAAAAGGCAAAGGAAAAGGAAAAGGCAAAGGAAAAGGAAAAGGCAAAGGAAAAGGAAAAGGCAAAGGAAAAGGAAAAGGCAAAGGAAAAGGAAAAGGAAAAGAAAAAGGAAAAGGAAGGGAAGAAAGAAAGAAAGGAAAAAAGGAAAAAGAAATAAGGAAAAAAAGCCCTTCAAATGCAATCTCTGACTTCTGATGAAGGGCGATGGTGAAGGGCTTCAGGCTGATTCCTAATTCCCTGCACTGCCTCTCTGAGTTGACACTTCCAGCTTCACACCTGAGGAAACAAAAGGGAAGATGCAATGTCACTGTTTGCAACTGGCCTGAAGCCAGCTGCTGGAGCTGGAGCTACATTCAGTACCCGGGCAGCACGTCCCAACCACAGCTGCAAATGTCTCAGAAGGTTTGAAAATCATTTTTGAAATGTTAATTGACTCAAAGAGCTTCTGAAGGGAAAAGATTTCTCAGAGAGGTTGAGACTTTCAGAAGAACTTCCAAGGCACTGTGTTCCTTCTCATGGATATCTCTGATTAAAGTGTGTCCATTCTCTGGTGCTAATCTGATCTAGGAAGTGCAAATTAGCCTGTGAGAAGCCTGAAAGGAATATGCTCTGGAAAAGAATACCCCAGTGCACTGATGAATAATCTGATGAGATTTATTTTGTACAGAGGTATATAAAGCATGAGTATGCACTGCTACTATTATGTATTAGAAAAGACCCTATCACAACCAGGCAGTTTTAATTTCCATTTCAGCTGAATCGAAGTATGTTAATGCACCCTCCTAAACCTAAACTTTTATATATAAACTGAACTTGCTTTGACTTTTCCCAGAGGACTTGAAATATAGCTTAGACTTTTTATTTATCTCCAAACATGATCAAACATGCAAGGAGTATTAATGTGTTCAAAGTGCACAGTTAGGCAGAAACACGCTTCCTAGATGAGCAAAGAGTTTTATAATTATCTGTGGCTTAAACAAAAAGGTGTCATCATACTGGAAGCAAGGTAACACGAGGAATATAATTTCATCTAACTTTGAAATACTTTAATATGAAGAGAGAGTCTAGTGGTAACAGGCTTACAAATCAAGATAAAAGTTCAAAGATCCGTATGTAAGCTATCAAACCTTAATTGAATAGCTGAATATATATTTAAACAGTGTTTCAAATAATTTTGCAGTTGCGTTCACATTATACAAGTCAACTTAGATATAAGCTTCCAGTAAACTGTGGTTTACTGTGCATACATTGCTTAAAATAACATTATTTACATAGGAAGTACCACAGAATGTGCAGAATTTGTCTTGAGGAAGATATTAGAATTTCACGGCAAATGAAAGCTCTAGTTCATTGATGTTCACTCTCCTTTTCCTTGATCCATAGAACTTTGTCAGCTCTGAGATTTCCCCCAATCATCTGGCACCTCTGTCCTCATCATGCTTTTCTTTAAACCATAAAGAGAAAATTCAAAGCATACAGTTTCACAGGATCACCAGCCACAGTATTCTGCATTGCATCCTTTTTCTTTCATCATCTAATGACCATAGCTTGAGAAATCCTGCCTTGTTTCCAACTTGAGGAGGAGATACACCCCTTGCTAAAAGCTTGTCCTTGGTCTGAGCTGAGGCAGATCCAACCATTCTTTAAAATAGGCTTTGAAAAAATGGAAATGACAGTGGTTGTTGGTGTGAAGCAGTGCCACCTGGAAATCAAAGAGAAAAGAATAGGAAAAAAAATCCAAAACATATAAATAAGAAGGCAAGAGGCAACTTGAGATAACACAAACATCTCCCAGAGATGCGACTCCTTCCTCAGGAAAGACCTCAGGAGCCAAACTCCAACTGACTGCGAGCTGTAAATTATTAACACATTTATCTCAGAAACGTATCTGTGCACTGTTATGACATATCTGTGCCCATGGTC
Organism: Penelope pileata; assembly: GCA_013396635.1. NCBI lineage: Eukaryota > Metazoa > Chordata > Aves > Galliformes > Cracidae > Penelope > Penelope pileata. The sequence goes on from WBMW01001623.1 coordinate 825,635, forward strand.
TGTTCCTGGCATTCAGTCCTTAGTAGCTTCGACATAGCTGTCTAACACAAATGTATGTGAACATTAATCATATCAAATTGTAAAGCAGTATCTTCCTGTGTAGGAGGGGATTTTATTATTATTTTATTCACAAGACAGTATGAAAGAATATGAAAGAATATCTAATTAAATGTTCTCCACTTTTCCCCTCAGAATCCAAAGTTTTTTAATCGTGGGGGACGTTCATTTCTGCTGAAGACTGCATGACTTGAAACTTTGCCTAATACACATCAAATGCTAAAACAGACGTTTTTAATTACCAGCACAAAGTCTGTAGAGATATGTTTTGTAATGAGGAATATGGTTAAGAGCAAAGTGGTCCCTTTTGCCTTCACAACAGACTGTTAACATTTCATTTTGACCCATCCTTATAGTATAGCTGTATTTTCTTTCTAAAAACGTACAGTTTGTCGCTAAGTCAGGTAAAAGCAAATGGACAAATGCTGGCCTGCCAATGCAATGCTGAAGCCAGTGGACCTCTGCCTATTCATATCTGCTCAGGATATTTCATGAACACATTTAATTTCCATTAAGATAATGGCACAAATGAACAAAATATAACAACCCTCCTGTTAAAGCGGGTTCCCTAGAGTAGGTTACATAGGAAAGCATGCAGGCAGATTTTGAATATCTCTGGAGAAGGAGACTCTACAATCATTCTGGGCAGCCAGTTTCAGTGCTCTGCCATCCTCAAAGTAAAGCTTTCCTCATGTTTGTATGGAATGCCCTACATTCCAGTTTGTGCCCACCGTCCCTTGTCCTGTCACTGGGCACCACTGAAGAGCCTGGCCCCATCCACTTGGCTCCTGCCCTTTATAAGCATTGATGAGACTTCCCTCTCAGTCTTCCCCCTGCTGAGAAGCCCCAGGTCTCTCAACCTTTCCTCATAAGGGAGATGCTCCATGCCCCTAACCATCTTTGTGGCCCATCAATGTCTATAATTTACATATAATACCATAGCTTCCCTTGCAGTGGTTGTATTTAACAACTACAGTATAAAATAAAACAAACAAATTATTTGAAAAGTTTTTTAAAAGTCTGCTTACGGTTAGATACTGTTAATAAAATTGTGCTGCATCAAATTAGTTCCATTTATGCAGGAGACTTTGTGTACCTTTACTGAGGTTCTGGTTTAATTTTAAAGTGGAGGAAGAGAAGGAAGACAGAGGATCTACACAAGCCCATCACGCTTCAGTAGAGGAACACGTGATCAGCAGCCCTCGTTGGATAGAAACAGCCACCTGAAACATCCTGCTGCTAATCTCACCTCAAAACACGTGTTTAAGTCAAATGCATTTCTCTGCAATGGTGTCTTTTTCTCTCAGTTGATTACAAAAGGAGCAGAAAGTCACTAATTAAGAGTTAGAAATCTAAATTTTAAATGTTCATGTTTGAGTTAGATGAGAGCCTGCCTGCAGTAGCATGGTGCAGAGAGTAGTCATTGAAAAGTGCTGTTGGTTCTGTGAGAGCCCATCTGGCAGAGGTCTCAAAGAAGAGTGATATGGAAAACATTCAGCTCTGCTAAGTGGGACATAAATTGATGTGAGCTGTGTTTCATATTATATCATCTAGAAAAACATGGCCATATAAAAAAGAACTTTCATTTTCTCAGGATTTAATGTATCTCAGATTTAGATCACTAGCTAAGCCAACTACATAGGTTTAAGAAGAACTTTAGCATGATACATTTTTTTTCATGAACACATGGAGGTTGGAGGAAAATGCAGAAACTTTGAGTTTTGTTTTGTTTTGTTGATGTTTCTTTTGCTTTTGCCCGCTTCCTATCTTACAGTATGTTTTAAAGATCTAGTGGATGAAGATCTGAATATCATTGCAACATTTAGAGATTATTAAATTAGAGAGAAAAAGAATTGAAGCTCTGGAGAGAAAATTCAATATAACTCAGTTTTTCAAAGCAGCAGTCTCAAAAGGAACACCCTCTCTGCATCTATAATCTGGCACCTACAAATACAAGATGGGACTAGGCACAAGCCATTGTGAAAATCTTGTTTCCAGTACAACGGGCTTTTTTTTTTTCTTGAGAGTTATAAGCCCTGAAGGAGCTACCAAATTGAAAACAGAGCTATTGTCAGACAAGAGTGCTTCCTGCTCTATTAGAGACATAGCTGCAGATGTCTGTGAGCAACTTATTCAAAACTGAGGAAATCTGACAGCTTCACAAATCAGACTATTTTCTTAATGTGCTGCAGCTTTTAGTGTTTCTGAGATACGCTGCTGGTGCTCTCTGTGAATTAGGCTTACTCTCTACAATTACTCCCAGGACACATGCAGTGTCAGCAAATTTTATTTTTTAGGGAAAAATTTAAAGAAAGCAAACTACTCACATCTATATTTTATATATAAACCTGTATTTAATGCCTAATATCCATACCATGACACATGCATTTTGTCTGCATATGAGAATAAAGCAGACACGTATTTAATATATGTTTGTGTGTATATATCCATACACATATTCACATACCCACTTGCCTGCAAGTATTGAAACATCTCCAGATAATGCCTCACAAAAAGCAGATTTTTCTCCTCAAGCAGAGAAATGGACCACAGTTACCTATACTCCACATTACCATTGACATCAAGCATCGAGAGCAGAGATACTGAACTTCCAGATTTAGGGAAGAAAACTGTCCCTCTTCCTCTTGTTCCAGGCTTCCATGAGGAGCCAGCGGGAATGCACTGACAAGCCTGAAGTCAGTCAGCGCTCACTCTGCGCTGCACGGAGGCCCTTGGGCTTCCCTCCAAGGCCAATTTCTTGGTACCTGCACAGAAAATTCAGTTCTTCTCTTTCGTCTAGAGACAGACTGGGTTCAGTTCCTTTAATCTAAAGCAATAGTATGTGCAAATTCTGGTGAAAACAGCTTCTGCCAGCAGTGTAACTCCTTTCTGATACTGCTGCTGTTAGTGGTAAGATTATGTGGTCCCTGCAGAGGCTGACCAAGGCCCAACATCCTTGAGACCTCATGGCTCTACCTGCTGTCTATCCACCACAGCTATTTATCCCCCAGAAAACGTCTTTTACAGTACACGGCTGTGACTGGGCTTGTGTATGACCTCCTGGGAATCCTGACCACAGCAAAGATCCATATCTGACAAGATTTGAATATGTAGAGACTGTAGAGCCTGTGTTCCAGCCTGTATTGCCTTTCAGTCCACAACCAGAGAGAGCAGGGTAGCACCTCAAAACACTGATCACACTGACATAACAGTGTAGATGCAGCATCCAGGAGCTGGGAGGAGCTCACAAATGTTCAGACACCTTGGAGATATGAAGAAGTGATTTCTGAGGGGAAAAAAAAGAATTTCAGACTGTGAAGAAAAATATTTAATCCAATGTAACGTCTTTCTGGGGACAAATGCTCATCCTTCTTGATATGCTGGCATCTATCCAATGCGTATTCTTCCCATCAAGGACAACTTGATACAAAAAAAACCCTTTCTCTGTAGTATTTGATGGTCTTATTATTTTCCACTAGGAAACATGTCCTGTGCCTCACCTGGGGTCAGAATAAGGGCTGCAGACCTGTGAAATATGGGCCAGCAGTGACAAGGAGTTCTGACACAGAAGTTACACTGCACTGAGCTACGGCTGCCAGCACCAGTAGGAGAGTACAGCAGACTGGGCTCGTGCATCTGTAGAAAAATACACAACCAAGTAGCAAATAAAGAGAGTCTGTAACGGGAGGAATTCTGTTAATTGTGGGTTGAGAGCCCTGATCATACAGATTTTTGTCTTCCTTTCTGTATACTATGTGCTGCAGTCTGAACTTCCTCTGCCATGTAACAAATTCTTTACAAAATGAAATAACACTGTAATTGTTCTTCTCTCAGTAGTTTTCATTTTAACTCCCTGACCACTGCAATAAACAATCAAAAACCAGTTGCACTCCCACTTCACGTGTAGCCCTTTGCTTGCCAAAGCAACAGTAGCCCAAGGGTTATTTTTTTTTACATCCTGAACATATGCATGCACAAAAGTGTATCCTAGAGCTATGATTCATTTGGAGAGTTTGTAGGGATAAAAAGACTCTTAAATTCTATCAGTTAAGCCTTGTTTAGGGCTTGCACATTTAACTGGTCAATGTTTATACTAAATAAATTTCACATTGCTTCTGGATAAATAACAGGGCATCCCTGGAAGAAATAGAATCATAGAATTACAGAATCATAGAGTGGTTCAGGTTGGAAGGGACCTCAGAGATTATCTTGTTCCATCCCCCCTGCCATGGGCAAGGACACCTCCCACTAGACCAGGTTGCCCAAAGCCCCATCCAGCCTGGCTTTGAATGTTTCCAGGGAGGGGGCATCCACAACTTCTCTGGGCAACCTGTTCCAGTGTCTCACCACCCTCACAGGGAAGAATTTCTTCCTTATATCTAGTCTAAATCTACCCTCTTTCAGTTTGTAGCCATTACCCCTTGTCCTGTCACTACCTGTCCTCGTAAAAAGCCCCTCCCCAGCTTTCCTGTAGGCCCCCTTCAGGTACTGGAAGGCTGCTATCAGGTCCCCCCGCAGCCTTCTCTTCTCCAGGCTGAAGAGTCCCAACTCTCTCAGCCTGTCCTCGTAGGGGAGGTGCTCCAGCCCTCTGATCATCCTCGTGGCCCTCCTCTGGACCCGCTCCAACAGCTCCACATCCTTCTTGTGTTGGGGGCCCCAGAACTGGACACAATACTCCAGGTGAGGTCTCACGAGAGCAGAGTAGAGGGGCAGAATCACCTCCCTCGACCTGCTGGCCACGCTTCTCTTGATGCAGCCCAGGATGCGGTTGGCCTTCTGGGCTGCAAGCGCACACTGCCGGCTCATGTTGAGTTTCTCGTCAACACACACCCCCAAGTCCCTCTCCTCAGGGCTACTCTCAAGCCATTCTCCGCCCAGCCTGTATGTGTACTTGGGATTGCTCCGACCCAGGTGCAGGACCTTGCACTTGGCTTTGTTGAACTTCATGAGGTTGGCATGGGCCCACCTCTCAAGCCTGTCCAGGTCCCTCTGGATGGCATCCCTTCCCTCTGGCGTGTCGACTGCACCACACAGCTTGGCATCATCTGCAAACTTGCTGAGGGTGCATTCGATCCCACTGTCCATGTCACCGACAAAGATGTTAAACAGCACTGGTCCCAGTACCGATCCCTGAGGAACACCACTTGTCACTGGTCTCCATTCGGACATTGAACCATTGACCACTACTCTCTGAGTGAGACCATTCAGCCAATTCCTTACCCAGTGAGTGGTCCTTCCGTCAGATCCATATTTATTCAATTTATCAACCAGGATGCGGGACAGTGTCAAACGCCTTGCACAAGTCCAGGTAGATGACGTCAGTTTCTCTCCCTTTATCAACTGATGCTGTAACTCCATCATAAAAGGTCACCAGGTTTGTCAAGCACAATTTGCCCTTGGTGAAGCCATGCTGGTTACCACCAATCACCTCATCTCGATTTTCCATGTGCATAAAATGGATGCTTTATTTTTGAAATAACTTGTCTGATCTCACAACGGCCATTGCCAAAGTAGATGGCTCTGTCTCTTCCAAGCCCTTCTGTGTGTCTCACCTGAATTTTACCAGCCCCACAGCTCTCTGCATCCTGGCCCACCAAGATATTTTCAGGGCGCCTGTCAGGTCCGCCTCCTTCCTCTGCTGAAGCTCTTCTGCAGTGCCAGAGCCAGAATTTCCCTCTGTTCTCAAGTGGTGGATGTGAAACATGCAAAAGCTAAGACCTCGCTTCAGCTCCAGCAGCAGCTTTTGTTACTGGCATAGTTTTAGTGTAATCAAAGCAAGCTTGAAGAAAAGTGTGTGTCTTTCAGTGCCAGAAAGTGTCTGGGAATTTGCTTTGAGCTCTTTTAAATAAAATCACTGGACCTGGCAAGAATTACCTTTGCCTAATGGGCTGTCAGTGAGCTTTAGCATCTCAAAATCATTCCTCTTCCTCACCCTTGGAAAAAATGCAGAGCTCTGTCCCACCTACCCTTGAGCATGAGATGAAACTGTTCCACTTCCCTGCAATTCTCTGTCCTTCTGCCTCTGCAAATCCTACCCATGCCATGCTGCTGATGTTGGGGGATTCACTGAGGAGGAGGAGAGGAAGTACAAGAAGTGTGGGCTACATGCTTGGGGCTGCTGCCAGAGCTAATCCTGGTGCCCAGCAGCAAGGAGCACTGATACATACTGGTCTCATTTGTCCAAGAATCCATATGCCTGAATGATTGATAGGATATTATGACACACATGCAGGCTCCATGGCTCCAGGAGATCAGGAGAAGGAGGAAATTATTGTTTTAATTATCTGGCAAGAAAGGACATCTAATTCCTCCCAGCTACATTAAACTGCTCTTCTCAGCTTCGATCACCCTTGGTTTGAAAGACAAAGCAATGGGAGCTATGAAGCTCATTGTGGTTGGGACATCCTCTGCCCCAGTTTGCTGTAGGCTAAGGACTCATCTCACTGTCCAGACCCCAAGAAGCTATGCCCTTCACAGGATCATTGTCTTCTGTGGGCTGCTGCATTTCTACCCGGGTTAGTGAAGCCTGCCCTGAGGAACATGCCTGTGGCTCTGGTGGCTCACAGGCATCCCAGGACCTCATGACCACCACATCCAGAGAAATGGAGTTACAGGCCATGCAGCTGACCTTTATTTCTGACTCCACCCAAAGGGCAATAAAAATGACTAACAGCAGACATGATATCCACAACAGATAGCATAACTATAATTATAGGGAAGGAAAATCTTGTGATGTTGTCCCAAGAGCAAACCCAGGACGTGCCTCCAAATAGCAGTGTTTGGCAGAGGTGCTGTGGGTGCCCACCCACCCTAGGCATAGTTTTGCATGGAGCCATTATTAAATGCAATCCCTCAGCCAAAATATAGCTATATGTAAAAGAGTTTATAAAACTCTCTCTGGTGTTTGAAACATTTATCTGCAACTTCTTTAATTTGCGTGTTTTTAATTAAAAACATTTTTCGACAGCTTTCTGCAGCACAAACAGTATTCAACTTTTGACTTTAAGATCCTGATCTAGACACTTTTTTTTGTGGGTCTGATTTGTCCAAGGACACACTGCATATGAATCCCATCAGCTTTCAATCAACATGACAAACATGTTCTAGTTGCTTTCCAGAATGGCTTTGGTGTTGCCAAAATGTTTGCAACAGTTGAAAGGAAACTGTACTCTCATTGTTTTGGATTGTTCAGCATGGGTTTATTTTGAACTCCAGTTTATAACACAGCATCCTTCAGAAAAACATGTAAGACAAACAAATATTTAAAACATTTTTAAGATGTTTATGTTTCCCTGATATCTGTCCATCACTGAAGAAAGTGAAATGCAAAATCAGGACACTGGCAGTTCACAAACTACAGTCAATCCATAGATGGCAAATAATTTGGAAAAAAAAAGTCTTTATCATTTTTGGTCGTGGTAATTTTAAGGACTACATTTAACTATAGTCACTAGAGTGCTTTCCATACAGGAAATGTATTTGGAGAATCAATGGCCTTCAGTATATTCTGCTTCTCAGAAAATGGCATGTCATAACGAATTACAAAATAATGCCAAAATATTTTCTAATTTCTGTAATAAAGGGAAATTGTGGGTGAGAAGGAATACAGTTATTCCTTTTTCAAAGAGGTCTATGGTCAGAAAAATAATTTTTGTTGCTTTTTTTTCAAGAATTTCTCTTAGATAGAATAGGATTTGGCAATGCATCACAAACACCTTAGCAGATCTATCTATGCCTTGGATGGAAGCTCATTTTCTGGGAATTATCATTTTGAGAATAAAAATGTTCTGAGAAGGTAGGTAAGCCCAGGAGTAACTCATGAAAATGAGCCAACACCTGGAAGCAATGATGCCCTTGATGGAGACTATCCATCACTCTTTTTGCTGCTCACTGAGAACACGCCCACACACCCTTTCAGTAGCTGAACCCCACACTGAAAATGTTGCAGATTACATTGTATATTAAAAGTTTTCAGCTAGAAACATTGATATAATATGCCATTGAGTTAGTTCCAGAAATCAGTAAAACCTATACAGATTCTGAATTAAAATCTATTTTACATGTTGCATTGCCAGTCACCTTAATCTTCCTGTTGTCATGTCTGAAAAGTCCTTTGCATGGCTGAAAATTCAAAGGAACACTGAAGATTTTCATTTTTGTATTGAAAAGAACAATGTTCTCTCTTCATGTAAAAGCCCATAAATTTGAGAAATACTTTTACATCTTAAAAGACAAATGGGGGAGGCAGTAGCATAAAACTAGAGCGAATCATGACAGCATTTTGCCAAGTGCAAAGGAAGGTGAGATTTTCAGAAAAGAATTTGTACGTTAATTGGTCTGGTATAAAATAAGACAGTAAGAGAAAAAAATCATGAATCAACTACCTCCTCAACAGAATGGAATGGTTTATCATCTGTGTGCCAGGCGGCGCAATATATTCTCACTATATATTTCTCTGGAAAATATATATCTACATATGCATATTCTGTGTTCAGCATAAGTGCAAGAAGCATGCAGAGATGCAGAGAAACATTTTTCCCCACCTCACCTTTTCCTGAAGGCCTTTTGTTCTAATTCTCCCTTCTAATTCTTGACAGAGTAAATATGTTAGTGGCTCTTTTGGCTCTTATATTATGTATTCAGCTGCTTTACAATCTAATGCTGTCGGATTTAGAAGCTACTCCTGGCCTTGTACCAGACTTGTTAGCTCTTGCAGCGGACCTTGTCCTAAAACCGTTTATAATACACAATGAGAAAGAAGACCAGGGAAAAATAGCAACACAAAAGGGAGAAAGGTCTCCATTCTCATTGTCATGGTGTGGGGAAAGCTGGGGACACCTCAACCGGCCCCCTTCCCATTGCCTAGTTCCCAAGCAGGGGTCTTGATGGTAGAAGATTGGCAGCACTTTACTTAGCCTGAAGCATGAGAAATGGCTCCTGACGGTCTGCAGAGTGAGAGGTCTGCTTTCATTGGAATCATCAAATGAGTTTTCACTGTCTTAAGGGACATGGGTCCTCCATCCAAAGATTATGAAATTTATTCTGTACCCTTGGCTTCCAGCCTCTCTCCATTTGCTTATCTCCAAGGGACATGTTAGCTTCATTATAAATTTCCTGCGCATTAGTGCTATATACAGACATTGCAAAATTATTTTGCATCCTCACCTTTAGTGTATATCCAGGAAACAGACTACATCGCTTGGGAATCTGGTGGCAACTGGTGGAAAACCACTCTTATAGTACGAAGTGGCAATTAGCATAGCTAGTCTAGATACTTCACCATACATCCTATCCAGTAACATCATACTAGCAACTCCAGACATGTCTGATAGCAATGGGCTGGTTTCATCAGATCATTTCCATTATTAGAAATGTGAAAGAGCAGCTATTTCAGTGCTGGATGCTGGCAAGGCTTGCACCTTCACCGTGGGGCTCCCTTCTGCTGGCTCTGCAGCACAGGTAGGCACCATGAGAGGAGCAAGGTCGCATCACTAAAAAAGGAACCCACACTGCTAGATATTAATCACAGAGCCATGAAATGATCCCCATCTGTTATCCAGTTGTAACAGACCACCACAGCATGCAGCAGCTTAAAAAAAAAGAAGAAGAAAAAAAAAAAAAAAGGTGAGAGCTAATTACAAACACTGACAGTATACTGTAAAAGAGAGGAGATTGTTTCCTCTGGAACCTGGTGGCAAGGTGAGGTGTTCTTCATTTGCTCATTTGCTTTCTGGAGCTGGGAGAGATAATAGGAGGGACTGCTTTGCAGCCTCTAAATGTCACCTGCTATGTGTGACAGACAGCATGGGAAGAAAGGACGTTCTTTCCTTTTCAGGAACCGTAGAGATTTTGGTAATCAGTTGTGATCCATTTTTGCCTGTGGCTGAAAATGGGTGAAATAAACCAGCAGAGCCTTGTGAGCAGCCTATCCAGTTCTGGATGTTCTTGACACTGCAGCTGGAGACATATTTTGTTGTTCCATGTCACAAATATTCCTCATCTGCATGGGGCCGATAAGCCACAAAGCAGCTAAGAAATTCATTCAAAATATTACTTACAAGAAGAGACATCACACCAAAACTTGGAGTTCATTTCCAAAAGTACAGTCTAAATGAAGTCCTTCTGCAGACATTCATGATATTTATTAGCTGCAATTTTTCAACCTATTTAGAAGGGCAATTATGCGGATAACATGCCACACGCCCCATTTTTTTTTGGAAAGGCAATGCTCATTGCAAGCCCTAAGCATTCCTGTAGTTCTACTCAGAAAGAAAACTCTGCCATCAGAGTGCTGCCCTCGACTTTACTGAAAGCACAGAAAAAAGCCAGGGTTGAAAAGTCCAGGAGTGTCTCCAGAGGCACTGGGAGCAATGCGGGGAGTGCCGGCAGCGCAGCATTCTGTGTCCCGGCAGCCCGCAGGAGGCAAGCTGTGCCAACTCGGTGGGAGTGAACAAAAGCAAAGTGGGATCCAGAGACCAGACCATTTCCACAACATGTACCCTGCCTAAACTGGCAGTGATAATTGGGCCGGAAAAAAAAAATAAACCTTTGATTTCTGTCCTTGACACCAGCAATGGAGTCAGTGGAAGGAAAACAGCTAATGAATGCACTGTTTCAACAGTGGTTTACTCCTCGGTGTGAAGGGCTTGAAACTTGTTGTTGTGAAAGTCCCACGGGTCCCCAGTTCTGGGCGATGCAGAACAGATGTTAGAGGTCCATCCTGGGAAAACTGGCTCTTGCTGCATGTAACCGGAGGGATGGCAGGACCCACAGCACCCCGCCTGCCAGGGCTGGCATGGCACAAGGGGTTTCTCCAGTGAGCATTTTGCTATTTTAAAACACTTTCCTAATCCGAGTGAGTTGTATAAAAAAACGTAGTTTCTGTGACTTCTGCGCATTCTTTTAAATGTCAGAAATGTGATCCGAATGCTGTGGCACTAATTGCCTGTAACCCCTAAGGGAAATGAGATTTCTCATTTAAATGTGCTTGCTCAGAGGCTGACAACACGGTCTTTCAAGCCACGGGAAAACACATCCCTGCACTCCAAGTGATATTCAGGCATCCCCCCAGCACCTATGAGGGAGGCGACTACACAGGCAAGGCAGGGATGGATGTGGGTGACTTCAGGCTGTGTAGTGTTTCACATTCGCAACATTTACTGCAATCAGGAAGCAAAAACAGTCTCCATTTTATATCAAATTGAAGTCCCAAGTGCATTTCTGTGCCAGAATTATTAACCCGCAGTAATGAAGGTTTGGAATTGAGATATTAACTGCTGGAGGGCCAAATGAAGTTGCTTTAATAAGGCTAATTAGCCGGCACCTGCAGCCAGGCTGGATGCACCCCAAGCCCTCATCAGCGGTGTCCCCGGCTCAGTGCAGCTTATCAGCCCCAGGCAGCGGTCCCTGCAGCGGGGCTCACCCAGCAGCACAGCCAGCAAAGCCGTGCTGGGCAGGAGAGACACAAGCACTGCTATGTGCCCTCGGCCCTGCAGAAGCTTTTGTCCTCCAGCTCTGATGGGAGGCTGCTGAGGGCCGGGGTAGTAGCACGGTGGCAGCAGCCACGCTTGGATAGCCCATCCATGTGGTTGTCTTATTTACATACTAATTGTAGGACCATTTTCAGTCCTTCTTATCCTCTCCTTTTTTTTCCCTGGGGCTCAGAAATATTTCAATCCTTGATTTGTCAGTTTCAAAATATTGGGAGAAAAGTGGAAAGGAAAAAAGAGGCTAAAGCTTTTCATTCCTATTCTTGAGCTGACTGACATGTTAAGAAGATTGGGAGTTTCTCTAACAAAAGTATCTGCATAAGACTTACTCTCTCTGATCCTCATGTGCAGTTTTGCTTTTTACCAACTGACAGGTTAATCCAAGCATAAACAATTGCATTATTGTCCTCAAAATTGTTCTCAATATAGCTGATATTTTTCTTAAGAGGTGCTCCATAAGAAGTCTCTGAATAATTAAAACAGTTTAATTCACTTAGAGGTACGGAGCCACCTCCGTAAAATAGACTCAAATGGCCTAATTACTAATACACCATTTGGAGGAAAAGCAGAGGTGTGGTGCAGTCTGTTGATGGATCAATTAGTACACATTGCAGAGGATTGTGTCATCATCGCTGTTACCATCAAAACAAAATCCTATTTTGCATGTGCCTCTAATATCACAAAAACAATCTTGTTTTTTTCCATTTGTGTATCACCTCCTTCAATATGAAGATCTCAAAACACTTTGGAGACAGCGGTGAATTAAACTGTCTGTACCTCTGCACCATTCCCCACAGGTTGGGAAGGTGTAAATGACAATCTGGTTTATCTGCTATGTAGAAGTTATTTCTAGAGCAAACAGTTCCCTCATACTCCACTGAAAGCTCTCAGCACTGCCACAAAGTAACGGAAAAACTGCAGAGAGTGAAGAAGTTGTCTCTGTGAGTGCAAACTGGTGATGTGCTTTTGCCTTCACAGCATAGGAGATGGACCCCCAGGTACCTGTCTACTTACCTTCAGAAGTTTAGCAAAGGCATTAGGAAATCGCAGTGCAGTGCAAGTCTCTCCACTGCTTTTATCCGTGTAATACATACTGGGGGGAGAGTTTCTGGTGTGAGTTCTGCACACCCAAGTATGATGTAATGAATTACGGTGAGCAGTTCGTGCTGTTAGAGTTAAGAGGAGCTACCTCTGGTCGCCTCTCGTCTTAGGCTTGGATTAAGCACCTATAAAACTCTTCTGGGAAGAGTTACTGTGAAAAAGCATCCTGATAAAATTTAAAATGTATTCATTGCAGTTTAAATAAGTGAGTCACAATGCCACATTTTGAGAAGAAATTTTTTTTAAAAGTCATTTGATTTTGAACGTTGAAAGTTAACAGTTTACCAGTCTTTCATGTGGTAAAGCACACAGCATGCAGGGGTACAGGCTACACCTGCATCAGGGCAGCCACTCTTCCTTTTAGCAGCTGCTACCCTGACTGGCTGACCTGATAACCATAGATCTGCTGCATTATTCACATGGATCTCTTCTACCAATATGGTAGGTTTCTGGGCTTTCTGAGGCATCCAATCCCCAAGCACTGTTATACAGAGATGGACTCACTCCATCGGTTGAGCTTTCCCCCTGCATGCACACTTGTATGCAGGAGGATAGGTTTGGGCCTTAGCACTACAGTCTCTGTAAAGGTAAATCCATACCTGTGCATAGGAGTCAGCTTTTGGAGTCAGATTTTGGAGTGATCACTGGTCCTGATTTCCCTTCTTACTCTCCCAATAGAAATGCTGTATTTAATACTTCAACACATATTATGTTCCTTGATCAGTACATTTTTTGTGTTTTCACTCATTTTCTTCTGCTAAATAATGTGGGCAAATGTGCCTTGTGCACAGTTACTGTATTGCTCCTACAGGTTTTGTCTGACGTGCATTTTAATAGAGAAAACGGCTGCTTTCCAGCTTTCTTACTCAGGACGCAGTCTAAATCTTCACTTACAACACCAATGACAGATAAACTGTCCATTCCTGAAAATCAAACAGATATCGACACCAACCCCATAAGGATGCTTTCCCCTGGGAAGAACTTTAGACCACTGTCATTTAACTGTTTCCACAGCTTTCTCTTCAGAATAATCTTCTGTGCTTTTGACGGCAGATCTAAGATAAAACAGCTGTTTGATGAGCCAAAAATATTTAAATCTGACTGAGAAGTCTGGGCAATTCTATCTGTAAGAGCTCCCCTAGTTTTTTGGAAATAATACAGACTGGAAAGCTAGACTCTCTACAATTGTCTCAAAATGAGCAAAAGATGGGCAAAACTTGAAACATTAAGCATCATGCATTTCTTTTGAAAAGCTAGGTCTAGCATTTTATATTCTTCTGGAAAGACTTAGGCAGGAATCAGTATGTTTGGAGGAGATGTCAGAATAAACATGATCATTGGGTTTCACCCACCAAGCCAGCCAAACTTCCAGGAAGCAGCGTGGTGCCTCAGCTGCAGACACGAGCACCCTTTCATCCTGAAGGAAGGGTCCCTGCATTTGTGTCATGGGGGTACTTTTGTGGGTGCTTTTAGAGGTGCAGTAAATTGTTGTAACGGAGTGTAATTACTAGCTCCTGGCAATTTGTGTCAGAAAGTGTAAGAGAAATCTAAAGATGTCTGGTAGTTCTCATTGTACCTGGGGAAACAGCTGTCTGAGGCTTTGAGGGAGCCTGCTACCAATGACAATCTTCCAGTGGCACATTTTTCCTCTTTGTATGGTGGGCACAGTGTGGTAAAAGCTATCTCACTCCTGTTGGACTGGCTCCCTTCCCAGCCTCCTCCTCCTCCCACCATCCATGTGCCCAGTCGCATCCCCTCACAGGAATGCTGCATAAAAGTAAAACATTATGGGAACCATATGTCTAGAAAATACAGCAGGCTTACAAAATGAGATGGTCTGTAGTCAGTTTGGTTTTATTTAAAAATGTCTGAAGCACAGCAATACTGCTACAAATTCTATCAAGAAACTGTTGGCCCAGGAAGGAATCAGACTTAAGGAAAGACAAAACTCTTAGACTGTACATCCAGTCCTGACCATATGACCCAGTCCATACAGGCCTTATAGTTGTCTAACAAAGCACATATGTATCATGTTACATTATACTCACATGTTGCGATAATTGTCCCTCAAGTAAAATTTATCTTCTTGTCTTGTCTTTTGTTGCCCTGGGACAAAAAAGCACCATTATTTTAACACATTTACTCTAGCCTGGGCAACCATTTTGAACACTCAAAACATTTTTAGTTTCTGTGAGGGAAAAATGTTGCTCATTGTATACACATACCCACGAGACAAGAAGTATAGCTGTAAACTTCTAGCATCCTGGGCAATACTTTCCCATTTACATTGCCATTAGTGACTGGGGATCATTGGAGATGCTGGGAAGATAGGAGCCCTAGGACCAATTCACATTTGGTATCTCAACATCATTTTTCAGCATATGTGACTACTATTCTACCCATAGAAAGGCTATTCTTGAGAAAAAGGCAAGAAAATTATGACTAAATTGTTTCTCCTCCGTAGGAGAGCAGCTACAGACTGAAACTGCAGTCCAGCAGGGAAGCAAATCTACCTTTTAAAATCCACATCAGAAATTCTGTGACTGTAAGACAAAACACATTACTCTGACATAATATCACCCACTAAAATTCATTCCAAAAAGCTAATGGATTATCTATGTCAAGCAGACCTCAGTTCAGACCAGGTATTATCGGTCTACACCACTCTAACTTAAGCTGTACTGGATGTCATCCATCCTCCCTCAGCTGGTATAAAGCCAACATAAACTCCGTGTAAGCTCCATATGGTGTGTTCTGGCTAATTTGACAGAAATGTGATCATGTACCCTTTCTTGAGCCAGATCATATTTGGACTCCTGGGAGATCAGTCAGCACATAGGCCTCCAACTAATGGCCGTGGAGCCTCAGCATGAGCACGAGCATCACACAGGTTCCTGTGACCAAGGCCGCTAGGGCTTGGACAGCATCCAGCAATCTGCCCAAACTCCCAGGCCCTCAAACCAGCCACTTTTTGTTTCCTTACATCTTATTTTTCTGCCACATTTAGATCCATCTCAATCAAACCGGAGATCAGCACCCTCCCATACTGTGTTACTTTCCTTCAACTTCTTTTCACTTCGTAGCATTTAGCTCTGAGACCTAGATGAGAATGGTCTGTTGCATTCGAACTGCCACCCTAAAGCCCAGTCCTTTAAGTCACTGCAGTCATGTTTACAGGAGGGGAGAGCTCATCAGTAAGAGGTTAGTGAAAGGAAAGGGATAAAGCAGCCTAGAGTCTGATTTATTCAACATTTGAAAACCATTGTTCTCTGAACAAGGCTTTTTATGGTTTGCAGTAGTGGCTCACTCAGTCTCAGCTGTGTAGATGCCTTTAGCAAGGTTACAGCTGTAGTAGTCAGGAGATACGTCTCATGGTTTTGGCTAGGATGACATTCTAAATGAGGTATCTTCACATGAAGCTATTGTTTTACGTCCAGTATTGCAGCTGATACACACCACCAAACAGTACAGACTTCATTATTTCAGGAAAACATTAATGCTTAATTCCTTACGCCTGGTCCCGAAACTTCTTGCAGATGCTGACATCAAAAAGGTAGCCAGAGAAAATTAATAACCTTGTTGATGACATGTAGAAGATTTCTATACTTTATGCTTTGAAATGCTTTAAAATACATAGATTTTGCTCAAAGGCAGAAAGCTTTTAGAACATTCTCTTCTCTTTTTCTGAATTTTCCTTTTGAGTTATACCTTCAGAGTGAAATACCATATGGTAGACACACACACACTTCTTAGTAGAATAATGAAGTCCCGCAGAGATTACATACGTTTTTCCCCAGGGAATAGTTCTGCCTGTACTTCACATTTCCAATTTTATACAGCTCTTTCCCTGTAAGATGACTTAGAAATTTCACTTTAAGGGCTGAATTGTACTGATACTTACAGTGGAGTAAACCTAGACTGATTTTCTTGAAGGCAGTGATGTTATTTAAGATTTATACTAGCATAACAAAAATCTGAATGCAGACTATTTATTGTTAGTTGGTTCCTGCAGTAGGAGACTTGAAAAACATAGTTATCAAAATGCCACTTACCGTGAATTTATTATCCATGTTTACACCATCAATATTCACACTATCAGCAAAGATCAACAGCATTAAGGGATAACAATGTTAGACACAATTTTTCTATGTCTAAAATCATTGTGTAGCTGAAATACTGGGGAACAATTCAGAGAACTTCAGCCATTACTAGATATATATTTCACAAACATCATTACTGAGGTTTTCATTATGAGTTTTCACAGAGCAAGGCATGAAGCAAGAAGAAAAAAACTTGTTTCTTTTGAGAATATTTTGTTTCTAAATTGACCATAAAAACATACCTTGGGCAATCTAATGTAATGTTACCATATTTTTCAAAGAATAAGCAAAACTACCATTTTGCTTTTCAGCGTAGAAGATGTCCTTTTGATTTCAAATGTAGGATATATATAAGACATGAATGCAAGCTAAATTTCAACCCTAATAGACTCTGCATGTTGCCACTTCAATGACCTTTTAATCCCTTGGAGTTTAACCATTTCCTAATGTCTCCTAACAGCCATTTTCTTGTTGGGAAAGCCCTTTCTAACTGATAACATCTAAACAAGCTCATACCTTAATTAGAAAAATTCTCCCATAAATATTTATGTTGCTGTGATTAGGCCATTTACTGAATCCAGCTCCCCATTATGAGCTAAAATAGAGTGCCTTGTTTTGAGAAGCCTGGGGCATGACATAGTTTATACTAGGGGGCTTTAAGCTGTAATTCATCTAATCAACTGCCTGACCCCTTGCCTCCAAAGTAGCCAGTAGTTGTTGGAGGAAAATAACCCTCTGCTGAGCATAGCATCCTTCAGTCTGCATTTTGGTATGTTGGAAATAAAGAAGATACGTATCTAAGTAATTATCAAACTACAGAACAGCGTCATGCAGTTCCTTTTTGCTTCAACAGCCAGCAGTTGATGGATTTGAAGGAGAAAGAGGGCAATCTCTCTATTTTGGAAGGAAACACAAAAAGTTGCTGAAGTTCCAAAGGAGGTCTTCTACCTGAATCCTGTTGCTGCTACCTAATGAGACTCCCATGCCACATTGATGCTGGGGGGCACCATAGTTACTGCAGGTTGCTGCCAGGATGGAGCTAGTGCCTGCTGTGGTGCTCCCTTTTAAGACAGCAATGAGAGATTTAGGCAGCCTGCTCTCAGAGGCTGCTCTGTGGCTCCTGAGGCACAGGAAGCACTGAAATGGAGCAGTCAGAGTAGCACATCTTTCCCTCTTTTATCCGAACACAGAGCCGTAAGTCATACTGCCCTGGAGAAAAGGCAGGCCAAATTGCTCTCTTTTTGATGCCTAAAGTCATCCAAGTCCTGGGCTGTTCTGAACAGTGGGCTATTCTGTCACACAATTCCTGGGAATGTTGTGCCAACAAAACCTTCCAGGGCTTGCTCCTGGGAGGAGGCGTGTATGCGGTGGCCCCAGTTTGGTGACTGAGGAGTCTCATGGTGTTAACACGTCCGCTCCTCGCCAGCTGGCCTACACGCGTGACAGCACTCCTGGGCATGCTTAATTTGCTGCTGCAGATGCCATTTCAAACATCTAATGTTTTCATTCCATGTGTAGGTGAAGATCCAAGATTTCTTCAGGAGTTCCAAACTCAGCATCAAATGGGAGAAAACTTTGCTTTTTGAGTTTTTTGCTTT
The DNA here is from genome assembly GCA_013396635.1 of Penelope pileata. Taxonomy (NCBI): domain Eukaryota; kingdom Metazoa; phylum Chordata; class Aves; order Galliformes; family Cracidae; genus Penelope; species Penelope pileata. Next base: position 843,980 of record WBMW01001623.1, read on the forward strand.
TAATAAACTCTCAATTTGTTCATTCAAAGTGTTGCTCCTTTCAGGAAGAGTTGCTTTCACTAATTGCCAGACATCTGAGACTAACTTGGAATAACATGTTTAAAATAACATATGCGACTCTTCATTTTTTCTGCTTTCCACCACTTAAGCTATACTCATTCATAAAGATACAATTTTAGAGTTAATTCATCCATACTTCAAAGTGAAAGTCTCTTTCATATCCTTTCCAGCTGTAGGCTTGCATCTCTGGAATACAGTCAGTTCATATTTAAAATAAGAAGTCTCCCTTCTCTAAACGTTGCCTTTGCACATGCAGTTTCTCAAATCGATTGCCATTATTTTTGTCTACATTTTTCATTTCACTTAAAATTACACCTACCCACCTACCTTTTTCATTGATCTGAGCACTTTACAACAAAAATTTTACGTTAAAATATTTAACAAGCAAGGAAGTCTGAATATTCAAGAGATTCTAAACAAATGTTCTCTTTGTGTATTATCTATCCCTATTTATCTACTTCTTTGTTACTCCATATTTCCCATTTTTACACAGAAAAAAAAAGCGAATTGTGGGATGTACTGTCACTTCATTTTTTTATTTGTTGGTTGTTTTATTATTATTATTATTATTGTAAACAGAGTCCATTTTGAGTTACATATAAGTGAAGGAAAGAGTTTACATTTCAGTAACATAATTTATTGTCCTGTTTTGGATTATAATTTGTTATGTAACTATGGTTAATGTTTTAGTTAGTGTCATTTGTAGACTTTCAAAAATGGTTTCATGATCACCGTGTTATGATACTGACCTTGAAATAGTAAGGTTTTTAAAAAATAATAATTTTAAGCCTTTTTATGTGTATTCTGGTTTCTGAAACATTAGGGGTCACATTGTTGAGATTTTTCTTTCTAACCACACCACAAATTTTCTCTACAAAAGCAAAGCTGAGAAGCTCTGCTGATTGAATGAAGCATCATAAAGTAATACACGAAGAACAAAAAAAAGCTATCATGAGAATTGAGTTTAAAGTCACAGAGGCTGGCTGCATTGCTTTTCCCACATTGTGAGCCTTAATGCAGGCTTCTGATTTGTAAACATGCAGCAACAGAAGTTTTCTTGATTTTCAGAGATACTGAGCGTTAAAACTTCTCCTTGACAACATTTATCTAATGCTTTTAAAAATAAAGATCTTTTATGTAGATAAGATGGGCACCATAACCTTCATATGAAAGCCTATTAGAAAAGTAGAAGTGCAGTGAGTAATCTTTCTTTTAATATAGGACTGCAAATGAGGTGAATACAAGTTATGTGAATTCTCTCTTCTAAGACTTTTGTTTGCACTGTAATTAATATTGATTATTAGCAGTTAAAACAGTTTCAGAATTTCTTTTCATGTCAGATAAGGTTTCCTGTTAAATCAGAACTTGGGACTTGCCAAATTTATTCTGTTCTCTACAGAAAGATTCTGAGTTCTGGCTGAGCATAAATAAAATAGTCTCTGCTTGAATTCACAAGTCATACCATTTCGTCATTTGTTATTCTGTCCTTAACACTGTTTCCGCCTGCTTAACTCCATTCATCTATGGCACTCCTCATGACTGAATGAGATGCTTGGAGTTATGAGGTACAAACTAGATTGTAAAGCCTTTCACCACTATCGTATTTCTGTCTTCTTCAACCATAATGGTTTTCTCTCTGCTCCTCTCAAGTTGCTTACCATTCATCCAGCCCAGTTTTCACCTCATACTTCACAGCAGGACCATCTGCTGTGGAACAGCAAACCATCAGCTTCCACTGCCCCAGCCTGCTCTGAGAAATGACCTGTTGCCCGTCAGTAGCAGATCCCTGTGACTCACCTTTCCATCCATCAATTAGAAATGAAAACGAGTGAACCGATGTTAACCAGACAAAAAACCTTTGCAATCTTATTCAGGGAGTCTCTTTCCGTAAGACTACGGAACGCATCAACGAATGGAATAAGGCAGAGCACCTCCCATGTAAACAGATTGTTCAAATATTTCTGACACCAGCTGAGACAACGAGGAGAAACTACTAGTGATTTTCAGCAGTAGGTTATTTTGCTGAAATGGCCAGAAATTCCATTTCTCGGTGAAAAAAGAGGCCAACTCAGCATACTTGAGCTAAGGTGAGGGTGTAATGGGGTTCTAGAGCAGAGATGGATGACAACAATATATGTGTAAAGATCATTTACAGTGGGAAAACGTGGGGATGTGAACAGAGGTTGCAGCAGTCAATTTGTCAAAGGATCTGCAAGTGTGGAGGCTTGCCTGAACCACAACTTCATTGCAACAACCTCAGGGACTAGTTTAAATCAACTGGAAAATGCTAGAGAAACGGATCCCTCAAATCCTAAGCATTTCTGTATTTCCAGTCAGGCCAAAAGACAGCGTCAAGAGTATTAGGCTTCCACACAATTTTTAGCCCTTCCATATACATGAAAAGAAAGAAGCACAGAACCACAAAAACATCTTGCATGCTGCTTGAAGGATGTTTTTCAGCTCAAGGATGCTTTTGTCCAGACTAGCAGCATCTGATTCATGGCATAGTCAGAGCTTCTCTGATTTTATCCAGCATCGCATTTCGCTGAGATTATTTGCTGATTTTTTTTATCATGGGTAGCTTGCTCAAGGGCTAAATGTATTTGTGTGATAAGTGAAATCTCCATGTCACCCTCTTTGATGACCCCTGATTATGAGTCATGCTCGCAGCCCCAGGCAGGGCACTGTGGTCACAACTCACCAGCTGAGCAGTAAGCCGTGCTGATTACCTAATGCAGAGCCTACATAAACTGGTAGGAGACAAGCTTAGGATTTGAGTGCTTCCAAATTGGGGGTTCACACACCTGGAAATCACACAAATCTTATCTTGAATACCCACTTTCTTTGTCCTCCATGGTAAAGCTCCTTTACCTGTCCACAGCCTCAAAGCAGGTTTTTCATTCTCTATACGCACACTAGCCAAGAGGCAGGTCTTTAGATGTTCCATGCGTTAAGACGACCGACCCAGTGTTTTCCCCATAGCCATCCTTCCATATCATAGGTCATCCTCTCTGAGGAGCAGAAAAAGGGAATGAACTCTCTGAGATCAGCACATTGCTGAAAACACTTAATAAACCCCCTGACATTTCATATTTACATGCCTCTGAATCGTCACTAAATTTAAGCTCCCAAACCCCTCTGGTACCAGAGCACTGCAACAGATCACATCTGTTAATCGCCAGGGACTCTGATATTTTAAGAGCAAATTATTCATACTCTCCATATGTAACTTAACTATCCCTGGTGAGAATATCTGTGCTGACCATTTGAGACTATCTGCACACAGGGACAATCCTGGAAGATTTTGATGATGCTTGGCAGCAATTAAGCATTTTCCCCAATCTTTTTTTGTGGTAATAACTATGAGTTATCCCCCTAAAGGGCCTGGCTCCTTTTCAGTGCTACAACTATAAAAAGAAGAAAACAGGTGTAGGGTACCATGCTGCAGATTTGGGAGTGACAGCCATGAGAGCTAACAGCAGGAAATGAAAGGCAATATTCCTGCTGTATATTGAGTGTTCGCCAAGACTGACATGAGAGTGTCATTATGCACAGAAAAAGCTGAGATTTAGCACTCGGAAGGTCTTTGTTCCATGTTATTTTCATTTGTAACAGACATGGAAGAGGTCAAAGCAGTTTTCCTTGTGATGTCTTTTATAGTCATTTATGGACCAATGTCTCTAAACTCAACTTATTTTTTGTCAATAAGAGGTATTTTTCTATTTCTGTTGTGTTGCAGTCCTCTGTAGCTCACCATGAATGCTTGCTGTTCACATTTCTGGCTGATCTGCTTCTGCTTTCCACAGTTCTTGCCTGGTAACAGCCATGGAAAGAGTCCAGCAGGCAAATTGTGTCAACATCATGAATTCATTGTTCTTCTCTTGTTATTTAGGTTGTTTATCCCCCAGGCCTCCTGCAGGTGAGGAACCTTCGCCAGCTATCTCAGCCATGTCCAGGAGCAACTCCAGTACCACCTGAGAGGCCACTGGGTAGCAGAGGAGCAGGTGCTCAACCATCCTTGGTAGGGAGTGGGCTGACGTGCTGCAGTCTGTCTTCCACACTAGGACCTCCTTGTCCTGCTTGGAATTTCCGACAGCACAGGGCAGCAGCTGGAGGAAGAACGGGAAATTAAGACCTGCTGAGACAACAACAGCCACCATTCCCTGCATGGCTTATTTGCTTGCCTGTGAGAGCTAGAAGGAGCAAACCAGAAGGGACAGCTGGCAGGCTATTCTGCCCCAAATCCCTGCCTGTGCCTTGCTGTGCAGTGAAATTATGAAATCACTACTTCATACGAAAGCAACACACTGTCACTCTGTCATCTCTTGGCTCCAGTTCTGCTTTCTGCAATTTGCTCTCACTGCTGACAGCCAAGGTCTACAGTCCTTGACAACTCTGCTCGAAGACCAATATTTCATAGAACCACAGAATGAATCATATAATGGCTTGGATTGGAAGGGACATTAAAGACCACCCAGTTCCAGCCCCCTGCCGTGGGCAGGGTTGTCACCCACTGGATCAGGCTGCCCAGGGCCCCATCCAACCTGGCCTTGAATGCCACCAGGGATGGGGTATCCACAGCTTCTTTCCTTAATTCCTCTGCCCCACCCTAAGGTCTCCTTTCCTCTGGCACATTCAGGCAATCCAGGCCTAAAGGGACTAATGCAGTGCTTCTGTCAGAAACACTTGATGGAAACAGCCTGATGAATGAAGGAAACCTTCAAGGCTGTACTGAGCAGGGGAGAAGTCAAGAATTCATCCCTGTGCTCAAATATGTGCAGCTATTTACAGAAAATTTGGCCATGGGAATGAGGAGTAGTTGCTGAGATTGGGGTGAGGTCTCTAGGCTCAGCAGATCTGTGCTTGGCCATGAATCACTCCTTGTTTCCTGACATCAGATCACCAGGAGGCAGGCTGGAGAGTACCTGGCTAGCATGTGGAAAATGGACATGGAGATGTCCATGCAACAAAGAGGCTGCAAATTTATGCTGACTCCTCACAGCTGCCTGAACCAAATCTCACAATGTGTATCTCTGGTCCCTCCTGGCCTGGCCAGGGTGGCACCAGGAACCCAGCGCTGCATTTCACTGCCTTGCTCCTCCCCTCCTGCACATTCTCACTTCGCAGCATCTCCTTGAAAGCTGCCAGCTTCCTTCCCCTCTTCCCTGTTTACTCTGGATCATGTCCACCGTCCACTTGGCTCCAGCATGCAGCCATGTCACAGACAGTCTGGCTTCACCCACAGGTGCTGTGACTTGCAGCACAGGGAAATGAAAGCAGTCTCTGTTCCCTTCACTTGCACAGAGGCAGGAGCTTCTGCTCTGACCTTTAAGGGTTGCCAGCGTCAGCCCCTCTCCCAGCCTGACTCCACCTTCCTGCTCTCAGTACAGGGGTCTCTCTGACTCAGGAGGGAAAAGGAAACTTTGTGTTTGATTGGCATTCAAGATAAGGATGCATGGTAGGGTAGATGGCGGTGTGCTTATGGCAGTAAAAGCTATGCTTGCAGGATTTAGAGAGTGTATGGAGGGCTATGAGGACATAGAAGGAGATCTGCATGAAGGGGAAAGCTCAGGGGTTGAGCCAGGGCTCAGTGCTGTGAAGCAGCAGCTGATTGCCCTACTAAAGACAAATCTTGCTTTTTCATGCTGGTCGAGATGATCCTGTTCCAGTGCACCAAAGGTGTTTCTTTACCTAAGCGGAAGGAAGATCAGCCAGGTAGATCTGGATGCCAGAAAAGCAAGAGCCAGCAAGGTACAGCAGGCCAGGGATAAGAGCAAGGCACAGCCAACTCATGAGACCATCACCAGGAGGCCCTTTGGCCACCTCAGAGCTCCTGACCCAGCATGGCTTCTTGTCTTTCAGATTTAAGATTTGAGGCCAAAGTGATTTGGCCCATAAGGAAAAGTTCAGATCCCTGTGATCCTCCAGGTGGAAGAGAAAATGCATGGACTGGAGACAGCTTACGGAGCAGTGAAAACGTGCAGATCCTGAACTTCTGAGGCACTGGAAGGTGACAGGGAGCCTGAGAGCCCTGGTGGAAAGATCTGGGGAAGGGCCAAGGCAGACCTGGTAAGAGAACTGTGCAGATAGGTGGGCAGAAAATGTGTTTACGTGGTTAGGATGTTTTTGAATCCATCACTCAGTTCCATAAAACCAAACCTCCCACCATGCTGTTGGTGGGGAGAGGGCACAGGGACAACAGCAGAAAGCAGGCATGGAAACAGCAAAGCTCTCAGGATTTTACAGGCCTGAGAGCAGACACACTTCTGGTATGGGAGAGTTGCCTGCTGTCTGTAGGGAAGATGAACTCTGATCCCAGCAGTGCTTTCTGCAGAGGCTGAGACCGAGCTGCTGAGTGCAGGAAAATCTGCTTTGGCCTCCCCTCTGGAGCAGACTGTGGGTGGAGGTCTCCTCTGCTGTCCCCCTGATCTCTTTCCCACTGTGGCTCTCCACCGCTCTCTGAGAGTATGTTTGGAAGATAGCGCTTTACTCCGTGGTGCTGCTTATACTTGCTCACTCAGTGTAAATAACTGTATTAACTTTATAGGCAGCCCTGGTTTGAACTGACTGAGATTCATGTAGCAAGCTGGACTTGTGCCAGGCCCACCAGAGCAGAGGCCTGTTAGTGCGAGGTGGAGCCCGAGCAGCTCGCAGGATGGGAGGTCTCTCCAAACGAATGTGATCCCTCCTTGTTCTTACAGATTAGTTTGAACACTGACACAATGGCTGCCAAAAACTGAATCTGCCAGCAATGTTAACAAAAGGCACTTTGATCTCATTCACTTGTTCTTGTTAAGAATGTATTGTATTATTTTGTCTTCTTTGCGGTCAGAAGAAAAATGTTTTGCCCTTGCAAAAAAGTGCACATCACTCATGTTCAATAATCTATCTACGTGCTGTATTACAGAGGGTTTCTGCTTTTCTCTGGTACTTGCTTTTGGGCTGCTTATTTCAGCAGTTGTAGCATGCTATATATTTGTTTAAATACCGTAGGGATATTTTATATTTTTTATGTAAAAGACTGAGATTTAGATGAGATCCTGAAGTTCTCATATAAAAAGCTGATGAATTTAATTTTTATTATACATGTAAAAACTTCTCAAAAGTCAATTTAGATTTTCATGCTAGTTATTAAATCCTTGGCTCAGTAGTTAATACATTTCAAATATCTCTTCTTGGCACAAGGTTTACATTTTCCTAACCACATATTTACTGTAAAAAGCAGCTAATATTCACTAATAAAATGATATAATGACAATTATCTAGCAACAGCGTTTCTTGCAGTGCATCAGTCTGCCAATGTACTGTAAAAAATACACGCATCAAATAGTCTCATTCACCATCTTCAAATAAGGTGGAAGTTTACAGAAAATGTAATCCCCACTAGCAAATAAAAAAGAGGAAACTGCTGATAAGAAATTTTGATGCCAAATCAAAGTACAATGTTTGTTTGCATATAAAACTGAAGAATAAGACGTAACATGTTGAATTTGTTGCCATGAGGTATTGAGTATACTCTGACAGTTTGGCATGACAATACAGTCAGCAATTATCCTGGAGAAGATACAGATAAACTTGGAGAAATTGAATAAATATGCATCGTTATTGCTGTTTCTGGATATTTTACGAAGGGCTTGTATTTTTCATCTTTGAGATATAACTGCCTAGAAAATCTTTATTTTCAAAATGCAAAGAAAATTCTATTTTTTAAACAGATTGATTATTTTTGCTGTATCTCACCCTGTAGTTGATGAATACTCTGAATTTCATCTTTGAAGATAAAATTTTTGGCACGTGATCTTGTAAAATAAAAAATCATTGTACTCTTCCTCAAAAGGCTAGAAGACAGCAAAAATGCATGTGCATTTAGAAAAAGCTACTCCACATTTAGAAAACTGTCCAATGATTCTTTTTGCAAACAGAAATTTTGCTTTGACTCACAGGTTATTGGATGCTTGGTGGGCACACCACTCTTCCTTAGCTTCTTTCTGTCACAAAGTATGTGTTGATGATAACATTTGTTATCATGATAAGTAAGCATCAGGATCCACATATTCTTGATTTACTATGTTTGACTCTGACCTGACAGCAAATACATTCATTTGGCCTTCTAAGCAAAACACAACTCAAAATTTACCACAATTTAGAAAAGTTTTCTAATGTCAGTCCCACAAAGTCATAGCAGCCTTCTTCCTGCCCATTGGTGGCCAGTGTAAGCTGCCCCTAATGTTAACAAAAGCATTAGGTGAGCTCATTGAAGTTGCTATTTCTGTAACATCATGTCATGATAGGTTCTGCTAAACTGATCTCTGTAGATTTCACCATTTGGCCAAGGTAAGCCCTTTTGCCCGCATGCTATTCATGCAATGGCAGATACACCTTCAGGATTTCAAGATTTTTGTCCATTTCATTCCTCTTATCTGCAACACACATTCATGCCAAAAACTTGCGTCACCTACGGGGTAGACGCATTGCTCTCCTATAGCTGTAAATGCACTGTTTATTGTGTTGCTGCTAAAGATACTGAACTAAGTGCTGACGCCAGTGATTCTGGACTTGGACAGCAAAGAAGTATCTGAAAAACACCATTTTTACCATTTGTTCAATTCACTATCTTACTGATAAAATGACAAGACATAGGAGGAATACCAGACTGTAAGACATTCACAATGAGAGGTTACTAGAGATTTCCAAGACCATGCAGACTTGAGTATGGACTTCCACAGTTTTTGGTTTGGGCTTGCAGGTTGTGAGACCCAGTTGCTCTCAGTGACTATCTGTGAGCACCTTTTGCTGTTTTCAGGCAGTAGATATCATCAGCGAAATCACTGTGCCACCGTAGGCTCCAGGGTGAGAGGACCAACTCTGAATAGCCACACTAGAGATGGAGAGGTCAGAACGGTGCAGAGAGAATAGAAGGGTAGATAAGGGCACATTTTTTGTCTTCATAAAAATCCTTCAAAATCCAGACAGCTCTGCACAGTAATCTAAAAATTTTCAGCATGTCACTGTCTGTTCATTTTGTCAAAGATATTCTGACAGCTGATAAAATTTAAGGCAAGTGGTAGCTGCTGTGCGCTACTTGTTCAAAAAGACAAAATGTGAAAAATGATCAATGCAATAATTCATAGAGAAAAAAAACCCAAAGACTACTGTGCTATTCTTGAAGTACGTTAACTGGAATTGTGCAAAAATTGTGACTAAGCACCATTTGTGACTAGAAACTACAAATTTCTGACAAACACTTTAGTACAAACTATGTCTGATTCAAGCATTTCTGGCAAGATTTTAGAGTAAAGCTGAGCTGCTTTTGGCATTGTTCTCTCCGCTGGTGCTCTCTGATGAAGAAGTAAACCTCTCACCCATCTGCTGTGGAAAGACTCATACTGGGTATCATTCCTGTCAATTCATGTAGCTTGCTCCTGCTTTCAGTTTTTAACCTTGCTGGTATCTTCCTGGCCAACAACTGTGCTGCAGTACTGAGGTCACCTTTACGACATGGCAAATATTCCAGATGAGTGTACCTTTTAATCTTCAGATGCTGGCTAATTCTACTGCTCTCTTTCCTGTGCTGTCTTCCAAGATTGAAGTGTGAAAAACAGTCATATAATTCTCTAAGATTATGTAGCTGTAAACTCTCAGCAATGCAAACAAACTATTATTTAAAATGTGCTTCTTCAAGCATTTCCTGTTTACAGATGTACTTGGTCTGGCTGGATTTGGGTAACCCATGACTACAGAGTATCAAGAAGTGTGGGAATTACTCATAACTCAATAGTTGAAGTCTACTTTAAGTAGGTACTTTGAATTAATGGGTTGGAGGAAGATTGGCTGGAAGCAAAAACACTGTAAGATGAGTAACCGTGTCATTTATTGGGTAAATATTTCTTATATGTGTATTGGTTGAGCATCTTTTGTGCTTTGATTATATCAAGAAGTTTCAGCAGGATGATTATCATTCAAAAATCAAGAGCAGAGATGTAGCTACAAGGAATTTAGGTAGAAATAGCTGCAATTAAAAATGTCCAACTCCTAAAACAGATGCCCAATTTCAAATTCTTATCATTTTGCTCAGGCTTAATTCTAGGAATTGAGCCTAACAGCATTTGCCACAGTCTGAATTTTATTTGAAAGTTTCAGTTGAAAGTGTTCGTCCATTTTTCAGAATGATGTTGAGATAATGTTATTTTACCCATGTTAAAAATAACATTATTGGAGAAGCTCCAATGTCTTGCTGATTAGGGCCTGGAATATGAAATATGTCAGGACTGTATGTATAAGTCCTTCTCATTAAAAATTTGTCATTCCTCAGGAAACTTGCCCAAATTTGGTTAAAATATAAAATGATGAAAATTCTCACTTTGCCCTGATAGTAAATCACACATTAGAGCTTAGTGTCTGCATTTCCCCAAGAATCTCTGTCTGTTTAATGTGATCCATTACGGTGTGGAAAGGAACAGGCATTTGTTCCCCTGCAATTACCCCTGCAGGCACTCAAGGATGTGTGACCCATCAGAAAAACACATGTAGGGAAATGTTCTCCCACTACTTTTGCTGGTGGCTTCCAGCTCACTGAAAGGAAAGGAAGAAGCTGCCTCATACCAGAAAGGCTTGTGAGGAGTGATGGAAGGAAAGAGGAAGCATTGAAGGGAGCAAAGAAGAGGGCCAGAACTGGAGAATGGAATTTGGAAAGGAGCAGATTAGCACTGTACTTCAAACCAGACTCAAGACGCTGGAGCTTCTGCAGTCTCTGGAATTGCATACCTGGCTGATGGGTTCTGTTGCATCCATTTCAGTGCCCATAATAGAACCATGCTGCTGCTATAAGCTACCTTTAATAGCTCAAAGGCACGATACTGCCAGCTCCAGATCTGAATGCTACCAATCGCCAAACATAGAGTCAGTAGTCTGCAACTTAGAGAACTGCTACATTTCGTACTGCATACATTTGCATCTGTTTAATTTCCAGTTTGCAATTTAATTAAAGGAGAGCTGATTTTAAACACACTGAAGATTCACCTACTTCAATACATCTACAGCCCACTGTGCTAGACCAAGTGGAGTTTTTGTTTCTCAGTGTCGTTAGTTTCTCATTGCATCAGGAGAATGAAATCCAAAAGGACTTCCAATTAACTTTCAAAAGCTTGATGAGCGCTAAAAATATCATGTAGCACAGGAAATAGACCCACAGGCCTGGGGTTCATCGATCTGTTTGTTTTAGTCCTTTGTGTATTTTCTACAGATCTACTGATTGCTCTGCTGTAATTATTTGGAAATGCTAAACATGAGAAGGAAATAAGGTCACCATACCAGAAAACAAAAATATAATTTCCCATAGATAAGTAGTAAAATATGAACAATTATCATAAAGTCAGAGGGAATTTATTTCTTAATTTTATGGAGGAAAAAATATTTAAAGAAAGCTGAAGTGTAATTCATAGTTTTAAAAAATACTCGTGCACAATCAACTACTTCACCTAGTTTGGTATGAAGCAGTTCTTGACTGTAAAAATTACAAGACAATTTTTTTTCTTGATTGTTAATAAAATTGGAAATAAGTCAGCTTTAACCTCATTTTATTGGGGTTAAGGAAATTTAGAATAATCTGAGAAATGTGTATCTGATTAAGAAGATTTTTGAGAAACCTGGGAATTGATTCCCAAACCACTTAAACTCATTTTATGCACATGTAATTCTTTTGAGCAATATGGAATTAGACCTGTTCAATGAGGCTTGTGGAGGAATTAGCAGTGGCAAAACAGGTATTTAATCGTCCATTCTCCATTTCACCTGGAGCTGGAGCTTCTGCATGTCTGATCCCACATACATTGACTAAGCTGGCGCGCACAGCAGAGGCTATTGCTCCAGGATGTTTTGCACTTATTAGCTCTGAAGTCATGGATTGCAATCTGCTGTGCAATACCAAGAAACACTCAGAGACATTGAAAATGAGCTGGGCACTACATCTTGCTTGCGCTGCTATTGTGCCACAATTGGTGGCTGTTAGCCAGTTTACCAGGTAAACAGAAAGAATATAGCATTTGTTCTCTGCAGCCTGAACCAGAGGACTGGGATGGATGCTGCATTGCCTGCAGGTCTGATACTGCCCAGACCTTACTTAGCTCTGTATGGCTCTACATCACTATCCGTACAGTGCCCTACTTCAAAATGCACGGATCTAGCATGGCCAAGCCCAGAGAAAGTGATGTTGTGTAACAGAGTCTGGTATCAAAGGATCTTTCATTTAATAAAAAATGGACTATTACTGCAATCATGTCCCCCGTCACTGTTGATTACTATCTGTGAGCGCTGCTGGCTATTAGAGACCTGAGAACTGATCAACAGCTTCATAGTAACACAACCAAGCAAAACTTAAATAAAAGACTGAGAGAAATCATCACTGTGGATGCAGAAAAGGCAAGTGCATAAGGTACAGCTTAGCTATGAATGTCAAGTCCTGGCCCCAACTCACTTTGGTGATCAAAGACATTCCAAAACAAGCACTAAGTGTTTGTGAGCTGCCAAAGAATTTGGGTGCAGTGTTAGGAAGAAGATGAAGAACAGATTACTTATATCACTAGCAGCTACTCCCTAGTTTGATGTGGATGGATTTAAAAAATAGCTGGGAAGGTACACAAGCATATTACACATCCACCAGGATCCTAAAGAATGGTTGTGTAATGTATACTGCATTGCAGCACTCTGGGTTACTATTTAAAGGAAGTACAGCAAACAGGAGGTAGTAGGGTAGAGACAGGAGAGCGATGAAGGAAATGGTGGACTGAAAAAGAAGAGAAGAGAGGCAAGAAGAGAATCGTGATATAACAGCAGCTCTGAAACTGGGAATCTCCTGCTCTGAAGCTAAAAACATATTGCTAGAAAGACACGTGTCAAGAATGAACAGTTTTTGGCACCTCATTTCTGCACTGACTCCAGGATAGGAGGGACACAAACATCAAAATGTGGAGAGAGCTTCTTGTTTATTATAAACAAGAAGCATCTTGTTTTCGAGGAGCAAAACACTGTATGTGCACCTCTCATACAGCAGAGCTGCAACTTAGGTTGGCTATACCACTCTCTGTGCTCGCCCATCACAGGAGGATGGAAATAAGCTTTCTAAAGGAAAACAACGAGCTCTGCATGACTCGTTTGCAACAGCATCTGGTGTCTCAGAAACCACTTCTTCAGCCAGTTCTCTTGGCTGCTTTGGAGATGCAGTGATGTCCAACTGCAATATGGTTAGGCTTGCTTCCCAGATCGTATCTACACTGGCCCGTGAAGCCTCTGCCTCCAAAGTGCTGGAGATATGTAGAGAAACTGCTCAGAAAGTGTATGTGGCTGGAACAGACTCACACCAGATGGCCATGCAAAATAGCAGTCAGGAGAAAAGCGTCACACGGAGCAGATGCAAGTCTTATCCTCTAGAAATGACTTCCCAGCTGCCATTTTCCTCTGACTCATCTTCTAGGAGAACTCTGTTTATTTTAACCAGGGCTAGTGTTGAGTCACGGATGCCACATGTTAGCCGAGTTCACTGGGTCCCCTTCATGGCTGGGGCGAGGAAAGTATTTCAGGCAACTCAACTTTTTTGCGTGGTACTTGTAAAGTCTCAGCTTTCACTTACTTTCAGTTACACAATTGCTAGAACAGTAGCTCACCTTTTCAGGCACTAACACAAATACAGACAAAAGTATGAGTTGTTAACATTAAAAAGAAACCCCTTGCTTTTAAGGAACATTGGTTCAGCCTTACATTAAACCACAACTTTGGCTTTGTGCTGGGTGTTAAAAGTTATTTTAAACAGGAGATGGCTGAGATCTTTGTGAATTTAATTATGTGAAATGAGAAGTTCCTCTGAGCACCTGAACCTATATGAAATGTTCTTTCAGGTTGTCTGCTCTTGAGAAAGGTTTTTTCTTTGATATTTCAAGAGCTGTCTTTTACAATACTTAATCCATGATTCCTTTGTACTAAAACTGAATAAAATAATACAATGGCATGAAAGGTAGAAATAGAACTAAAGGAGGATTTTTTTTTTCATTTCCTGCTAATTTCCTCAGCCAATTCTGAAAGGTTTACAGCCATTTATTCGAACACCAGTACTGTCTGCACTGAGTGTTATGTTCTATTTCTATATTCTTTCAACTCCCAAAATAAAAAGCTAGGGGTCTTGCGTATCTTTCCTCCCCAGCCAGAAAACGCATTAAAGCAGCTCCATCAGTCCTTCTCCTGAGCCCCAGCCTCTGCCTGAGCCTCTGCCACTGAGGAACACCTTTCAGTTCCCACCTTAGCCTTGCCTACAAAATGCTTTGTGCATTCTTGCTCCAGCTGTTGGAGTCTCCCTATCTATCTCTTCCTGCTTCTCTCCTGCAGTTCTCCCTATCAGCTTTCTATTGCTTCACTGTAGCAGGAGATTTCATTTGTCATTTTCTCATTGCAAATTTTTTACTTTTAACCACTTTTGTAACACCCTTTTTTTTTTTTTTTCCAAATAGTATCTTTATGCTACTCAGAATTAAGGGTTTGAACCAATACTGCTCAGTCAGTGGACCAAATTAAAACGTTTTATTAGAATCCATTAAACTGAAAAGAAGCACAGAAGCACTTGCATTTCTTCAGAAATGCCGTGCTCCCAAGATTCCCCGGGTTAATTATTTGCCATACAGACTTTTCCAGGGTGCCATAAAATAAATAAACAAACAGTGGAACAAGAAAGGTGGCTTCAAAAAGCTTCTACAGCACATACAGGGACAAAACTCTTTGTTCCATTTTTATTAATTTGATGTATTTTTCCATGGCATTGAACCAAGTTATGCAATAAGAAGGAGACTGACAGCATTTTAATTTTTGGACTGCTGCATTGCCTTGATACTTTGGCATCACTGAGCAAACCTGTTTGATTTTCATACAAGGAGAAAACATCCTGCTTGTAGGTGGTCAAACACCTGCTCCCCAAGCTAGAAAGGCAGCAGCTGTTGCCTGTAGCGTGCCCAATTCGAGGAAAGTAGGATGCTGTCTACATATTTTCACAATGTCATTTATAAGGCAATGCTTGCGGCTTGCTACCACGTGAATTATTGCCTTTGACAGGAGAAATAAAATTTTAATACAGGACTTCAACAGGAATACTCAAAAGGAGTTTTTTGAAACACAAGCTGCAGAAGTCGAATGCTTTGCAAAACTGAATAGATTCTGTTTCCGGAGCTGCTTCACTTCCCTCCAGAACAGAAACTTGAGAAGCTTGTGGACATACATGTGGGCAAGTCTGGCTTCTTCCATCCTGAGAGAACAGTTTCACCATACTTGAGACATTCCTTATTCTGGTGAAAAGTCAATTATACTGAGCCTGGCTGGGATGGAGTATGGTACATCACTATGTTCAGATGGCAAGATGTTTGGATTCTGTAAGGAGGCTCATCTGGAAGCAATGTACATGTTTTAGTTCTTCATAGAAAATACTTAATTCTAATTTTTCATGAAAGCCCTTTCACTTGAAGCAACTCATCTGCTTAAAATTAGGCATGTACTTGTTTGTCTTGCTGACTTGAGGCCATACAACATACAGTCCTCTGATGCTGAGTAATTTATGTGCTCTCATAAATCAGTGGGCAGCCAACAGAGGACAGACTGGATACAACAGTTTCACATACGCATTCTTATTTTATGGTCAAAAGATCATGGAAATGAGCTCATATTCCATGCCTTTGAAGGTCCCTTCCCTTTTCTGTCATCTTAGGAAAGTGCAATAGATAATGATTATTTCCAAGATTTTTAGTAAATTATTTATAATCCTCACCTTAATAAAACTGTGGACTTTGATACCTTCTCCAGTACTTTGAATGAAGTTTACAAAGGTGACCACAGTCTTCAGTGGCTCCTCCTCCCCTTTCACTCATCTGAAAGATTAAAGTATGTGAAAGCTGCTTAAAGCCTGAAGAAGTCGGGCACCCAGACCAGTATGAGAGCCAAAGACTGGTAAGAAAGCCATTTCTTGTCCCATCTACCAGAACTGATTCTGAAAAGGAAGAGTTGCAAGAACGCAGCCGCACATTTCCAGGTCCCTCAGAGACATGACGTGGAACGTGCTCATCTGAAAAGCTCCTAGAAATACCTCTTCGTGGCTTCTGGAGCTGATGATGGGCCTTCAAATTTAAAGCAGCTGAGCTAGCTCGTCCTGGTACTCTACAGGAAAAAGATTTTCATACGTGTACGGAAAGTGCAAGAGCACCTTTCATCCTTGACAAATTGCAGAAAATATGTGTTAAAGACAATAATGAAGAACAGAGTGTTGACATAGATGTGAATAATGCTAAAAAGAAAAGGTAAAAAAAAATAAATGTGGAGGAGTCTAGGCTAGTAAAACCCACATTTCCAACCGTGATCTGCTTATCTTCAGTGTGCTGATGTTTAGGGGTTATACTCAGGCAAAGGAGACACTCGTTGCTGGGTAAAGCACATGCAGAAGGACAAGTCTTTCTGACGAGCATCAGCCAGACCGCATTCAGCAGGTTGTAGCAGGTCATCCTGCAGCACACTGAGAGCACAGGGCTGAACTTTGTCCATCTTCCCTTTCCCTGCTTCCACCAGGCTCTGTGGAGGGGGTGGCCCTTGCAAGCTGCTGTGAGGAAGGCCCGAGTCCCCTGCCCATTGGCAGGGTGAGGGGACAGGCCAGGGGCGTGTGTGCAGGGGGCCCCAGCAGGCCAGATTGCCTAGGGGCAAGGGATGCTGAGCACTTGAAGAGTAGGCACAAGCTGGCGTCTGCCTCTGCAGCAAAAGCAATGCTGAGGCAGTAACATTGGAAGGGTGAAGGAGGAGATGTATTGGCAGTATTTGCTAAAATGTGGATTGCCTAAAAATGCTTGCATCTGTTAGCCTGGCCAGCCTCTGCTAATTTTAAAATCCTGCTTAAGCCCTTCACTTCCAATTCACTTTTCCACCACACTTTGGCTAACTGCAGAGAGCATCTGTGTGCATTTGAAGATCTTCCTGTACACTGCATGTTAAACGTTTAACTCTTAATTGTAAGTTAAAGCCCAGTAAGTGAGAAAGAGACAGCACCTCTCAACCCTTTTCAGCTTAGAGGTGAGGTTCAGAATTGCTGCTAAAATCAGATCTAACTGGAACCATCACAAGATTTATGAATAAGGTATGGTTTTTATTGCCAACCAGAACCGGTACTGACCAAATTTCACTGCATTTTTCCAACTATAGTGACAGACAAGCATGCGAATGATAGAAAAGCAAGTAGTGAATGATCTTTTTTTGCTGCCTGAGCCCCTTTAGCATACTGTGCAGACTGCATGTGATACTGATACATTAATGCTCCGTGTGTGCCTCTAGTCATGAACAGAACCTCTGGCATGGCAGGCAGGAGAACATCAGATAGACTGACATCTGACCAGACCACAATATTTGAGTTTTATGAGTGCAAGCAGAACAGAACAATCCTCTCTATCCTTGTTTTAATAGTTTCCTTAGGGGCTGGGAAACTACAGAGAAAGTAAACAGCAAGGTAATTAAAGTGTGCAGTGCTTACTTCATCGTTATGGGTGTCAGAGAATTTTTTGGCCAAATATTTTTTCTCTGCAAAATGTTTATGTTTTGAATAGAAAAAATGTATGTGGGAAATAGCCATTTTTCAAAAGTTATTCATTCCACAGCATATTTAAAAATTTCTCAGGAAGTTAAATTTTGACATTTTTAATATAGAGATTCACGTTTGGCTCAAATAAAGTTTCAGTACATTAAGCTAATTTTAGTAAAAGCTATAAATGAGTGTCAGAATCTAAATAAAAATCTAAAAATATTGTTTAAGTTACTCATTTTACATCTCATTTAACAGATCATTGGAATTAACATGTGTAAGTTTGATTTTTCATCCTGATTTAAGGTAAAACCTTTTCTCAAATACCAACTTACCCAGGAAAAAAACAGGATTTCCTCATCTGCTGTATTCCTCATGTGTCTTAATGTAACACGTGTATGATACACTGATTTCTGTCAGCAGATCACAGCTAGAATATACTGTAGTAGAAATGAACTCCATCTTCCATTCCAAATTATCTTAAGCATCTCTGTTAATATAATAGGCTTGTGGGTATATATTATACAATGACATGAGGCATAACCTTTCCCTTTCAAGCAGTTTCTCATTTCCTGACTTCAACAAACAGAAGAGAATATCACATGGTAAAAGAATGCTGTGAAAAGTATATTGAATCATCTGGCAGTATTTAAACCATGAGATGACATTTTATTTTGCTTATTCTACATGGAAATTCCTAACATCAGCTCTTACTCAAATACATCAGTCCAGGCTTTGCTGTTTCTTTTCAAACATTCTTTATTCCCCTCTTCTTGTTCTCATTATATTTTTTTTATCTCTTAGCTGGAATGTGGATTTCTGTGAATGTCTAAAAGAAGATAAACACACAAAATCTGAGCTTTTAATTTTCCCTTCTGAAAAAAACTCTAAAGGCAGAATTATCTAAAGTATTTTTTTCTTTTTTCTTTTCCCCTAGACCTTTCCCTAGCTAGTTGGTAGTGTGTTAATAACAAGCACTCCACGGTTATTTTAACAAGCCAGGGATGCTCTAAGGGAACCTTTAAAAGATAAGTGTCAAAGTAATGATGTTGCACAAGCTTATATCAGTTGATTTCATGCAAAGTGGCCACTGTGCTCTGGAGACGCCAGCTAAACACAGGGTGCTCCTTAGCCCGGACTGCTTGTACGCCTGAAGCTGACCATTCTCTCAAGAGCTTTCCTGGAGAAGGTCCAGAGCTCTCAACACCTTGAAGGCTGAGCCTCAAACACGGTTATTTCCCAGAAGGGGCAGCACTTAGTAAAGCTATAAAAGAAACAAATCGGGGGGGAAAAAAATGTATGTGACAGTGTGAAAAGAAAAGCAAAATAATAGATCACTTGCATAGCTCTAGAGACAGGTAAACAATGCATTACAGCCAGCAAGTAGCGATTGATTGCTGCCATTTGAACCAAAGGGGAAAGGTTTTGCCGTTAGCAATAGGGATCTTATGACACCATATATTTCTTCATGGATTTGAAACCCAGAAAAGAATATTAGATCTTCAAGTTTTACTTCCTTCATAGCACAGGCCATAAAAATTCATGCATCTCCTTCCATTCAGTAATGACTTGTGTGTTGGCAAAAGCCATGTGCTCTCCAGGGGTACCTCCAGCCTTAGTCTGAAAACTTCAAGAGGGGAAGAAGTTGGTCTCTTGGCCCATTTAGTCTTGTTACAGACCATCTGTTCCAGCAAAGGTTTACTAGCCTGCGTGCACTCCAGCACCAACATTACGTTATTCAGTGACATAGAATTATCCACGATAGCCCATGATTCATTGCTTTTCAAGTGTTCCCAAATGTATTTTGGTTACATGCCACCACTGATGATGACAGCAGCTCCCAGCTGGATGTGACGCTCCAGCAATTTGCTACTTCACTCTGGTGGACATACCGTAATTTATAAAGACCCAGCCTGGCTCAAAATTAGTTTGTGGCCATTACTGTGCCTTTGTCCATCATTTCTACCTCATGTAGATAAATTTAAATGTCACAGAAATCTTCTGTTTATCTCAATAAGCTTGATTTCGAATTCTCCTTAGTCACAAGGGAAATCACTTTCTACTTCAGCTGATTGCATGGATGACACCTTAGGGCTAGACTTACTCAAGGAAAGCAGGAATATGAGATTACAGCATTAGATATGGTATTAGATAGGCCAGAGCACCATGACCTTACTGTGTTCTTTAGATCGGTTCCCAGTGAATTGCTTCGGTGCATATGAAAAAATGTCTTTTTTGAGTGAAAAGTTTTAACTATTAGTTCACATCAAAATGGAAAGGAACAGCATACACAACAGGACAAAACCATATTAATATACAAGTGAGCTTCACTGTAATCATGTATGCCAGCTTTGTAAAAAGAATTTCCTTTCTTCTTTTTCTTTTTCTTTTTCTTTTTCTTTTTCTTTTTCTTTTTCTTTTTCTTTTTCTTTTTCTTTTTCTTTTTCTTTTTCTTTTTCTTTTTCTTTTTCTTTTTCTTTTTCTTTTTCTTTTTCTTTTTCTTTTTCTTTTTCTTTTTCTTTTTCTTTTTCTTTTTCTTTTTCTTTTTCTTTTTCTTTTTCTTTTTCTTTTTCTTTTTCTTTTTCTTTTTCTTTTTCTTTTTCTTTTTCTTTTTCTTTTTCTTTTTCTTTTTCTTTTTCTTTTTCTTTTTCTTTTTCTTTTTCTTTTTCTTTTTCTTTTTCTTTTTCTTTTTCTTTTTCTTTTTCTTTTTCTTTTTCTTTTTCTTTTTCTTTTTCTTTTTCTTTTTCTTTTTCTTTTTCTTTTTCTTTTTCTTTTTCTTTTTCTTTTTCTTTTTCTTTTTCTTTTTCTTTTTCTTTTTCTTTTTCTTTTTCTTTTTCTTTTTCTTTTTCTTTTTCTTTTTCTTTTTCTTTTTCTTTTTCTTTTTCTTTTTCTTTTTCTTTTTCTTTTTCTTTTTCTTTTTCTTTTTCTTTTTCTTTTTCTTTTTCTTTTTCTTTTTCTTTTTCTTTTTCTTTTTCTTTTTCTTTTTCTTTTTCTTTTTCTTTTTCTTTTCCTTTTTCTTTTTCTTTCTTTTGTTCTTTTTCTTCTTTCTTTTTGTTTCTTCTTCTTCTTCTCCTTCTTCTTTTTTTCTCCGTCTCTTTCTCTTATTTTTTTCATAGTAGTAACTCCTAAACTTAAAAAAGACATGAAAAAACTCTCTCTGCTTCTTTCTATTTTATATAAAATAAAAGCTTCAAAATATCTTTGCCTTATGAATAGCGCCTATATAAGATGTATGACCATGCCCAACTTTTGTCATGGAGGGCTTCTGTGGTGTGCTTTTCTGTTTGTTTGTTTATTGGCTTTTTGATTTTTGATTTTTTTGAACGTAACACCAGAATTCAGTAAATTACATCTATAAATGTGCATTTTTTATCTTGGAGACGTAGAACACATGATTGGGGTGGTAAGTTCGCTTTGTGAAATCATAGAAGGAAACTATTTTCAAAAACTCCTTGCACTACAACTGTGATATCTGTGCCACAAACCTTTGACAGTGTGGTACACACAGAGCACCCCCAGTCTGAGATTATGTTACATTCATCTAACATTTTTGCAACAACGCAGATTTGGAGTTTGCCCCACTCCTTAATAAATGTTGATGAGATCCATGCATACACAGGATGAAATTGTAGATAGTAAATGGAAACAATGGCAGCAGCAACAGAAGTCCAGGCCTGCCGGGAGTTTTCCAAATAGCTGAACAAGAGGTTTCATTGTTGCTATGTGCCACGTATCAGAAGAACATCTATGGAAAAGTCCTTTTGCTCTTGTAGAGCGAGTGCAGGTTTTCCAAAGAGTGAAAGAAAGGCAGTATAGGAGAAAAATAAATTAACTTGATTAATTCAAGGCACAGTTATACACTTTGCTCACAAACAATAATTGATCAATCTTGAAGCCCAGTCTTCTCTAATGCTCAACTTTTGTTGAACTACATGGATGCTTTGCACTGTGCAGCAGTTACGTTGCCTATTTCAGTAGTACAAAGAGAGCTGGAGGCTTAGGTAACCCTGCCTGACTTCCAGTCATCCTAGTAACAGCCAAACAACAACCATGCAGTCTGTGAAACATCCAGTAGATGCCAGATAAATTATCTCTAAGGTTTTTCCAAAACAAAGGAAAATCTTTAAAGAGATTTTATTATCCATAAACAGTTCTGAGACAGATAGCAATTTAAGGAAGGCAAGCAACTTAAGAAAGAGTGGAAATTCTGAATTTGTGCCCAAAATTAAAATAACTCTTTAATGGCCTTGCACTCAAAGAGGAATTAATGAAGGCTCTTTCATATCTTCACAGAAAGCCAGACTCTGTCAAATGTGAGATAGATTACTAAGTACAACATAAACAATACTGCTCTTTTATCCTTGCTGCACGGAGCATACATCTCTGTGCTTGAACAGGAGATCATTTCTAACCCAGCAGAGGACATACACAACCAGCCGCACTCCAGGAGCCCACAGGATACCTGGGCAATGTTTCTACCAAACCCTGCAAGCCAAGCTAAGGGGCAGGTGAGGGGAAAGGCGGCAGCAAGCCTGGGGCAGGATTTGGCCCAGACATCAGGATTCATCAGCAGTGTTTGTTTTTGCACAGGCTGAGGACTGCCAGCCCCTGCCCAGCTGAGCACTTTGAGCTGTAGCTAGGAGACTGCCTCCAACACACTAAAAATACATCCTCTGTGCTGGGCAGAGACAGCTCGTTTGCAAGTAAAGAGGGAACATGCTGGATACTGGTGTTTGGATACTGGTGTATCTGGTGTACTGGTTACTGGATACTAGCAGGGAGGAGAGAAGGTCTCCAGTTTGGCCTAAGAGCCCAACACAGGCACCAGCAGTTGTCTTCTGCTCATCTCCAGGCCTGTGGGGTGGAGGAGACCACAGATTGCAGACCTCATGCCTCCACCCTTTGGGAGATGAATGTGCAATGGGATCTCACAGTACTTGCTCATGTACTAACCACTTGGTACCAATCAATGTTTCCCTGAAGTCCTGTCTTTGACCCTCATAAAGCCAGACCCCAGCTCTCTTTTCTGTGCTCTGGGTAATGTGTTGAGCATCAGAGAGGACATCATCCCTGGCTTCACCACCACAGGCAGGCTGCGGGCGTTGTGGGGCCTTTATCCCTCTGTGCGTGAGCTGGCAACAAGGCCCTGGGGTGGCCTGGGACCATCACACATCACATTTTCAGACCAATGTATAGATATGTATAGGCTGTAGCTGATTTTTCATCTCTAAACTAATCTGAGCAGCATGATGCAGTGCTGAGTGTTGGGCTGTGTGTGGTCAGGAGTGGGAGAATGGGTACGTTTGGGTCATCAGCTAGTGAGGTATGCCTTGCGCACACTGAAAACACAACTCCAGGATGAAAAGTATATTCAAATGTATGCCAGAAGAGATAGATCATTTACTACCAATTAGGCCCTGGTAGTGCTGCTCTGCACATTATACCAAGCTGAAGTTAAGACCTCGAGTAAAAAATTATGGGATTCTTCACAGAGATTTCATTGTGTCCAGTTTCTGCAGATATCTGTGGCTATTCCTAAATTTCCACCCACATTCCAAATGCATGCATTTGCAACACAGGAATATTTGTTTCCCACAAATGTGCTTTCATAGTACAGCCAGAGCCCTGGGCAGAGAAGCTATGAGGAGCAGTATGTGCTGTAACCACAAAGGTGCCTTTGAGGAACTGGATCTCTTGCATTTTCACTTTTATGATTAAATTTAGAAATAAAAAATGTAATTTTCTGTAACTAGTAAAAACTATACCTTCTGTGTAACGTTAGTATCCATGGAGATACAGCACAAAAAGCTATTCTAGTATTGTTTTATGACATCTTCCTTTGAAACATCAGAGAACAGGTACTAATACTGATTTAGTTGCTTTGAAATGAATAGATTAATGTACGACACTGCCATTTGCACATGGATGCCTACATCCACAAAGTTACGTTCCTCTCCCTCTCTGTGCTTGAGATTTTCTTCTATGCCTACTTCTCATTCGTATTAGTATCAATAGTTCTTAATATATCACCTTACAGTAATCAATGGAAGTTTAACATCAATCCATTTCAGTATTTCATCTATTGTTACATGTTGGAATGAACCTGGACGCCTTTGGGTGGAATCTGGGTTTGCAGGAGCACAAAAACAGGTTGGAAAAGAGGGAGCAGGTAATTATTTAAAAGATCACAGATTGCATATATTTATTTGAGACAACAAAGGAGGTGCCTACTAAGTGTTGTCTTTCCTTGTCCTCTAATATCCTGATACCTTCAAGCTGTTAGTTATAAGAAGTTTTATTAAAGTTAATGAAGATATTAAAGGAAAAATAAATAGAGTGTCCTGATAGAGCTGGGGCTGGCAGAAGTTTGAAAAGCCTGCCTGTTGTTTTCCCTTTGAAATCTTGGCAGGCATTCAGAGTGCTCAAACCTGTTCCCACAGCCTGGTTGTCATTCCCCATCCCATGTTGGCTACCCTCGTGATAAACCAGGTGTAGTCTGGAGATTTTTATGAGCTTCACAAAACGTGTCGCACAGTCTGGAGACAAAACATATACAGAATATATTAGCTCTTGTAGACAGTTTTGCTGACAGCGGCTCCCACAGACAACCACAACTGTTTACAGTAAACGCTATCATCTGATGATCAGGTATCCTGTTGAATCAAGACTGGAGGCCACATCCTGAGGTGCCTTGGCTGTGCAGAGCCTGGCACCAGCTTTGTGGCTGGCTTCTCTTCAAACTGGTGATAAACAGCAGTTTTAATATCAGTTTCTAATGTTCTTCCGAAAGGCTCTTACTACCCCAGACAAAGTCATGTCTGAAAGCACCTTCACTTTTCTCAAAGACTGGGCACGCCCTTGATCCTTCATGTCAAATCAGGCTTTAAAGGGGAGCTGAAATTTTTTCTGATTCCATTGTTTTTGTAGGGGTTAGATTGAGAAGCAGTCTAAAAGTGCGTTTGAGTTGTATTTACAAACCTAGCTAGTTGGCATTTTCAGCCAGATTTGCCAGGGTGACATTAACAGCTCCTTCTACCCTGACTGTCAGCGTTGAACTCAGTAGTCCTGCTTGTGTGGTCAGGTCAACCAAGTTCAGCACCCATTACAGAAACTGGTTGTCAGCTCCTTGTTTGTACAGCTGCTCAGGGTTTGTTCTCCAGTGTTTTTGGGGTCGGGTGCCTTTTGCTGATGAGCGGTGAGTGTTAGCACCCTGTCTTTTTTAGGGAGTGTGGAAGGATGCTAGCTGAACACTGCTGCAAGTACATTTGCCTGATGGGCAGAGCACAACTGCCTGCTATGCCACCATTGGTTGTCACTGGTATAAGTTACAGGAATATCAGAAAATGTGAAGGATCACCTTGGACTCTTAAACAAGTCTAACTGGGGGACACAGATGCAGAACAACAGCTTCTCCATATGTCCAGACAATGTTACTAGCAACACTCTCCTGTGCTCATTTGCACACTGTGTAGTCATACCTGTGTATACATGAAAGTGTACTTCAGTGCATAGCATTTAATAATGTTCTTGGAATAAATACCACTAAAACACATTAATTTATGGAAAACACAGTTTCCCATATGTTGCTGACACAACCATTGTCTCAGTTTTAAATTACGCATGTATATGTTTCTCACAGCCTTTTTTCTACTTTTTAATTTGAGCCCTGACCATGCTGATATTGCTCCTGTTCTCTATTTCCCTTTCAGCACTCTTGTCTGATATCCAGCTGTAACAAAAATCCTTTTATATTACTTTGTATTATGGGTAGGTTTTTGTTTTGTTTTTCTTTTTTATTTAGCATGGTCATTATGAAGCATGAGGATTCTCTGAGCTTTCACAACAATGATCATGAAATACTGTGAAGCTGAGATGGGTCCATTCTCAGAAGCAGAAGGGGAACATGTCTTTCCCCTCACTCTCAGCTTGAAAACCTAATATGTGTTGCAAAGGTGCTGACCCGGTCACGTGCCCAGAAGTAATATCTCCATAAAGAAGGAAAGGCAAGGATTGGTTCATTGCAGCTTCTGAAAGGAGTGGGTCAAGTGGGCCATACGTTCTCTGGGAGTGGAGTGTTTGCACGTCCTTAGCAAGCCACACTAAATTTTCTTCTGTGAACATTGTCCTTGCAACCTTCAACACAAGAACAGTTTTTCTGTGACTTACAGCACATTATTTTCGGTATAATTCCTGAACTATATAGTCAGATTAAGACTAAGGAGCCCTTGTATGATGGCACATTTGAGAAGAAAATTATTATAACTAAAGTGACTAGGATATCTCCTACATATTAAAAAAGAAAAAATCAAGAATGAACAGAATAAGCAATCAAAAAAAAGAATATGCCAACAAAATCTTTTTGACATGAAAGAGTGTCCAAGTGACACTTTTCTTTACTCAGATAATACCATTCTATAGCAGCTGCAGCTGACTCCAGCAGTACTCAGGACAGCAAATAAATACTTTGCAGTACTTTGCGATGATGATTTGCTAGGGACTGATGTAATTCCCATTATACTACACTTCAGAATACTATACGTATCAAGATTTTTCAGTTGTGTTTTCCAAGATTTTCTCTACCCAAACAAATTTCTGTACACAAAATAGAGCCTTGTACATTGGACTGTGTGGAAACAGTTATCAGAAAGACAAAGAGGTGCCCAGATCCCCCCCCAGCCCTTTGGTAACGCCGGGATACAGTGGGAGGTAATACAGAGCAAGGAGCATCCCTGAAACCTGGAGAAAGGAAACTGGGAGACATTATAGGAGCATAGCGTGTCCTATAGCTTGTCACCAGACGTGGGTCTAACCATGGATCTCCCAGTGAGAGACCCCATGCCTACAATTTGGGCATGTGATGGAAAAAGGGATGTATTACACGCCACAACAGCCATGGAGAAGTGTTGCTGCCCATGACTGATTATGAAAGGAACTGTGTCATTCCTTATCTTGAATAACTTCTCTCATCTCATCTATATTTTTTTTTAGCCCCAAAAGAAAACAGCGTAGGTTGGCAGATAGTCTGAGCACAGTTGGTTATCCTGCTTCAAGCAGCTGCGACTTCTCTTAGTCTAATTTTAATTGAATCACGGTATGTATTTGTAATTGAAACCAGTCATTTTACTTTTAGGATATCCTATGTTGTTGGGACAGAACATCTGCTTTAATGACCCTCAAAATGATCTTCAAGTCTGTGTAAAACCATCTTTCCCTGTGCTTGTCGTTCACTTTTTACTGTGCCTTCCCAGCAAAACCCACTGTTTTCAAATCCACAATCTTGCTCAAAAATATCTCAAAACAAAGATTTTTGATTCATGTGGCTATCCTTATTGCCAAATACTTTTCTCCAAATCCATACCAATTCAATAAAGGAATATGACTAATACATACAGGTTATCTCCAACATCTGTCACATGAAAAATGAATTGGTGAACTCATCCCTATTTTTGTGCTTTTCTAATACACAAGCCAAGTTTCAGCTTTCAAACTAAGCAAAGATGTGCCAGTTGTCATGTAAGTCTGTTCAGTGTTACGTGCACAAAAAAACTACACACCTTTTTTTTTCCCTAGCTCTATTGAAAATGTTCAGGGATAACTTAGAGTGAACTTCAGTTCACCGAAGCTTAATATCTTATCTACTGGTTATTAGAAGACTCCCTATGGCTTTCAATTTCTCAAACTGGACAAAAGGTTGAAGATGGCTCTGTCAATGTTTATAAGGCATCAGTGTGTGCTTTGGAGGATCCTGGCAGTAACATAATCCAAATCATCACCACCTTTTCCTATAGAACAAGATTTCAAAAAGCAATGCTTCATTTGCTTTTTATAGTAAAATCTGCAAAATCCAAGAAGAAAACTAAAATGCACAATTTGAGACTTGCAAGCTTAGCTAGTCAGTGTGTACCTCCTCCTGTCAATGTGCAATGTAAAGCAAAGCATGGATGTTTGCATACTCAGTCCCTGACAGCTTATGTCCTTAAAATTAGTCTTACTGTTTTGGAACTATGATTTATATTTCTAATACTGAATTTGCAAAATGGGCTAGGAAAACTCCTAGAAAAGTGGCAAAAATATAAACAGACATGTACTACGTAATTTGATTTTATATCTTCAAAATATTTATGTTAATCAATTAACATTAATTAAAAATTGTGATAAAGACATTTCACTGGCAAGGAACATTCTATGTTGTTGTATACTATATTTCTAGACATATGTTTTCAAAATAAAGCTACCAGGATTTAAATTATGAACTTGTAGAGCCAGCAGGGTGTTTAAGAAAGGCAATACATTGAGTCACATTTTCTATTTGTGCTTTTAATCACAGATTTCAGTAGACAAAGCCCTTGTAACAGTGGTGTTACCCTGAGAAATTCTTATTATGAGTTAGAAAACCAGCAGAGCTTCAATCAAAACACTGCTGAAGTACTAAAATTGGAAAAAAAAAAATTATTTACCACAGCAAGGAAAGGTTTGCAAAGCCCCAAGGAAAATATATGTTTGTTCATAAATCCAAATTATTTGAACTGAAACAATTAGGTGGTAGTTTAGAAGCACTAACTTCAAGCCAAAGAGCTACAATGGCGTAGCGCTGCAGATTCATTAGTTGGCACTGAGCTTCATTACTCGTATTCAGGAACCAGCTTTAGTCGATTAAAAATGATGTATGTCCCTTTGCCTGAATTACTACTTGTTTTAGGAACAATCCATCCATCCAGAGGGTAACATCCATCTAGCTTTTGACAAGAATTTTTTTTTAATTTCTATTATCTGATTGGCCGACATCAGGTGGCAAGGTTCAATAATTAAGTGTATATTGATTAGTATAGCCATGGCTACATTTGTTCACTCTGCTGTGCTATGGATGGGGGTGGGAAACCCTTCCTATTATTTACTTGGACATCTTTCGCTCCCTGGGAGAGCGCTCTACCTTCCTTTGCTACCTACTGATTTCTTGATAATTGAGATAGACAAGCAGATGAACACTACAATCAATTCTGAGTTTTTCAGCAGATGCTGGAAAGTTCAGATTAGATTGTCTATCCAAATGTTGCTGTTTTTCCACATGTTTATGCGAAGGGAAGGGAGGAGAGACTGGCAGGTCTGGATGTCATGGAATAGACAGTGACACAAAAACAAATGGAGCATGAAATTAAATTTTATAACTTGTGCAGTGCTTTCTACCACAGTGACAGTCAGGTAATGAAACTCCCCAGGTTCTAAGTATCAAATGATTTCTGTAACTCTATGTACTTAATCCTGGAACTCAGTCAAGTAACAATTAAACCTGCCAAAGGAAGGTCCATGAGAATCTGCTTAGATCTGACAAAGCAGTCAGGAGTTTGAAGACATTTCAAACCTTGAAATATGGTAGAAATGTCTGGTTCCCAAGTAAGAGGAGCATCATTCTTTCAACAAAGAGAAGAAATCAGTGAAAATATTCAACACCATCACAGGAGGAGCCCAAACAGGGCTTTTGGAAAAGGAAAGAGCTCTCATTTCAAAGTTCACACAGTAATTTCGAAATTCTGTTTTGCCTATGTAATACTGAATGAGGAACATTTTTCTTTCTCTCATTTTAAAATAACTTCATCTTTGAACTTTTCCTTATCTCTATTTTTTTATGCACTCTTCATTCTCTAGTCAGTAAGAATGATTGTATATCCCAAGTATGCAGTTGCCACAGTTTAAGTAGTTGCCCACGAGATGATTCAACAAATTTTGAAGTTTTCTGTTTTATTCAGTTTCAGACAAGATAGCCTTTTACAGGAAAAGGTCCTCGCAATGTGATCCAGTCACTTAGAAATCTTGTGTAGGCACAACTTTCACTCTGTCTTGATTTTTCAATTTTTTTGTTGTTTTGTTTTTACTAGCAATAATCAGAACCCTATAATGCGGTTTTATTACATTTTGAGACAAATGTGACAAATGCAAAAGCAAGAAAACATAGTAGAGCTGATTCAGGGTAGTGTATGTTTTTGTTGAAATAGCCAGCTTGTTTATATAAAAGTTGCAGGCTTTGTTTGTTCATTTCAGTTGGACTATCTTTTCCTCAAAGAGCTGAAATGTTACTCAAGCAGATAATAAATCAGTGCATTTCTCTTGATTTTCTTGTCTGGTCAATCACATTCTTCATCTGGTATTTATTCCTGCAACTACAGTGACTAAATACATTCATTACCCAGAATCATGAAACTGAAATTTCATTCTTGTTTCTCATTACTGAAAAATGTGGCAATTAAAAGTAGATTTTAAAAATAAGTGAGTTTTTCTCTTCCTTCAATTTGCAAAGCATATCCAGCAAGTTCAGCCTGATGTAAAGTGATGCACAAATAACTTCTGCGCTGGGTTCTCTCATATGCCTTGTTTACTGTCACCAAGGGATTAGGTTCCAAAAAAAAAAAACAACCTAATGAAATTTGTAGCATTTCAACGGCACATAGCACGCATGTCAGTGAAATGAAATGCCAGTGCATCCAGCAGTGACATGCCCCAGCTGAAAAAGCATTCTGTGACATGCATTTCAGTTCTCTGAAAGCCATGCCAAGTGTTATAAAATGCTGAAACTGTTTTGTCATATTAAGCCAAGCCATTTCCATTCAGCAGTGCTCTTGACACAGGACATTATGAACAAGCTGAACAAAATGCAGAAAGTTTTTTATTGTACACAAGTAGCTAACTGTTTCTGCTTTTATTGCTTTTGATTCTTTCCTGCCTTATTACACATGCTAAATATATTGACACTTTGCTGGTTTTCTGAGTGGATGTCTTCCAAACACTGATCTGAAGCACTAAAATTTGACAAAGAAGGTCATCAAATCACAGAATGCTCCCTAGTGTTAAAGCTTGCATTTACTCATGACTTAGCTGAAATTGGGGTCCAGTTGCATCCATTTAAACAGCTCCATGCCAGTACTAATCCAAGGAAGCAAATGAAGAACCTGAATGGTGTAAAATGCGCTCACAAAATTTGCTTCCTTGATTGATTTGTGCCCTTTTCACCTACCTGTGTGCATGTCCACATCTACATTTCTGGCAGGTCTTCCTACCATGTGGTCAGACGGGTTTGTCCATAACCCATACATAGGCCTTAGATCCCATGTTCCTCACAGCAGGAAACCTAACTGCCAGAGGATCTGCAGTGAAGTTTATTTGAGCAAGAGACTTTGACTCCAAGTATGAGGCTTCTGCAATTAAGAAAAAAAAAATGTAATAAAGGAAAATTTGTAGGGGTGAAGGATTTAGGAGTTTGTTGGGAAGCACGTAGCTTTGCACGCCAGGAAGTGCCGGCCAGCTCTCCATGGCACAGCGCGGCGGGGCCTTGGAACAAGTATAAGCCAAGGAGAGGAAGGGCGGTATCTCCCTGAGGTACTTTAAAATGAGATCCTCAGGGCTGCAGATTTGTTACGGGAAGAAGGAGGTTTGGGTTGTATCCCATCCAAGTCTGTTGGTGGTGTAATCCCTCACTGTCAGTACCCAGGCTCCGGCCATTCCTTCCTGGAGGAGGTGGTGTTCCTCGCAGAACAAGGCTGGGATTCAGCCTCCGGCTGTAAATCACACCCGCGGGCAGTGAGATAACAGGGCCGGCCGGCCGCCGCCCCAGCCGCCTGAGCAGGGATTAGCTGGGCCTAGCGGCAGCCTGGGCCAGGGCCAACTTCAGCAGCTTCTGCCGGGAGAGCTGTGCTGGCAGCAGGAGATCATAGCAGTACCGAGGAGAGATACTGCCTCTGGACGACCCCAACAATGTGCAGTCAATGCAGGCTTGCTCTTTTCTCTGTGCAGAATTTTGTGCCTGTTTTCCCTTCACTTTCAAAGGAATGCTTCCTGCCACAACCTTCTATCAGACAGGAATTCCCTCATTTTGCCTTATCTGTCTCCAAATGACACCAAGAAGTGTGTCAGATGGGGCCAGTCTGACATTTTTATAATGCAAAACATCTTGTTTTTCTGACCTGCTCCCATTCTCCACAACTGTGTGCAACCAGCACAGTCACCGAGCATGTCCCAATAGCTGAGCCCGCAGGCTTTGCAGGCACTTCCACACAGAGCCCCGACACCCTTGCTGAGCACTGTTACCCTACGGCTCCGGAGGAACTTGGAAACAGAGAGGGATTAAACACATTCTTCAAGGTCACATAGCACGGGTGTGACAAAGCTGGGAAAAGAAAATAAATCTCTGCAGCTCACCATCCTTTGTCTCCATTAGCTTCCGGCTTTTGTTGTTAGTGCTATTAATAAACACCAGCGTTATTACAGCACGTAAAATTTTCAATGAGGAGCAGAGACCCTTACTCCAGACATTGCAAAAATGCAGAAGGAAGACAAGCCTCTGCCTTGTAGAGATTGAAATCCAAAAATAAGCCTTCCGGTCCCTCATGTTGCTGGGATATTCTGCCCAACCTTGAAATTTTCACTGGCTGGTCACTCAGCATTTTACAAATGCAGCTGTCTATATGAGAAAATCTGCATGGCCCTCCCATGCACGTGAGGCAGGCTGCCAGGAAGACAAGTGGCCCTGTATTTCACCTTGCTCTTTTTTCCGTGTGCATCTTGGGTTGAAAAGCCTTCAAATCAGACAGGAGTTTTGCTCATTTCCTATGAGCAGAGCTGAGAGGGAAAGCTAGTGATGGCACTGCACACACGCAGCTGAGCAGGGCTGTGCTCAGAATCAAAATCCATAGAAACCCCTGTACCAGCCAAACCTGATCTAACACCAATATTGCAGCACGCAGTGCTGCCAGGTTCAGTCCTGGCTGCCTTTACGGGCTGGTCACAGTTTGCTCTTTGGTTATGAAACAGCTTCGAGACATCAGACATGAGTGCAATGTGCTGACTCACTGCCAGTATGTCATGCCCAGGACAATAATGTCCAGGAAGTGCAGGAATCTGGATTTGTTTTCAAACTGATTTTTATTTAACACTTCTTAAATGCAATAACAGTAAGTTTCTGTTTTTTCAATTCCTCCCTTTTCCTGAGTTACAAACCAAGTGACCAGGCAATAAGTAACTCCAGGCACTGAATTTACAGGGAAATTGTTACACTTTTCAGGTGGTTAAAGTCATTAACTCATACCTTATTACAGCAGCTGAGGCGTGCAATAATCAGCCCCAAAAGTACTGCTCTTTAGGTCCCAATGCTCAATTAATTTTCTGGAATCCACATCAAGAAACAAAGGAATGAAACCACAATAAGAAGAACTAGGGGAAGAGTTATTGTGTTTCCTTCATGCTTTAATTTTAGTCCTATTTTATCAGAATTATAAATACTTCAGCAGAAACCCATGAAGGTCAAGGCTTGCTGCCAGACCAAATTGTTCTTTCTTCAATTTCCGTTGAATCAAATAGGATTAATTGCAGAGGGCAGCCGTGCTGGTCAGACCAAAAGTGCATCTACCCCAGCATGAGTGTCCAAAAATGCCTAGCAGTGATTGCCTGGGGAAGAGTAATACCATGGGGCACACAGAAAATGGTGTGTTCTCAGGTTACCCTCCAGACTCCGAAGTTCGGCACCAAGGTGAATCAGAGGTGTTGTCTTTCTATCTAATATCCCTTTTTTATTCCATTAATCTGTCCAATCCTTTTTTTTGAACAGATCTATGATGTTTATTATCTACAGCATTCTGTGACATGAGTATCTATGAATGCACTGTGGGTGATACGGAGAGGTGCATCCTTTGATTTGTTCTAGACTTGGCGAGTCTTCTTCGATGCTGTGATATCCTCATGACTCTCTCATCCACTGTGTATTATTGGGGCCTAGCACAGAAGAGCTATTCAGTAGTCATCCAGTCTCCCACAATGAATGGTTTTCCTTTTTAAAATGCAACAATTGCTGTTTTCAGTGTAAGAACAATGAAAGCACTTCATTTGCAAAAATAAAAATAAAAATAAAGGCATACAACAAAGGAAAAAATGCACACACTTGTATTTTGCATAGGCCTACAGAAGAGATTTTATGTCTGAAACATTCAAAGTGTGTACTCCAGAGAAAGTCTTTAGCAACAAGTTATACTTCAAAGTAGTGCAGGGGTGCAAGCTTCTGGCCAGGGCTCCACCTCCTTTGCCAGAACAGCTATGCAGGAATGTTATCAGTGCAAGCTCAGGAAACAAATATGCATCTCTATATTCATGATCCAAATCTAGTACTCCTGAATTTTTCTACTGCTCAGAAGGCCAGAGCGCGACATTCCGATTCTCTAGTCTGATCACATGGCTATCTGTCTTAAAGAAGTACTTCTGTCATCAGGCCCACATTTTCTGCAAGAGATAAAAAATACTCATGCTAATTGGGAATTTAAGAACACTCTCTCAAGTGCCAAAAATCTATAGCTGAGAGAGATAGCCACAATGTTCTGCTTTGTTTTCAAAAGAAAAAAAAATAGCTTGGAAGGAAAATGTGATAACGAAAGTCGCAAAATTATTAAAACAAATGGAAAACCAAGACAGCAAAATGCATCAAATATCATGGTACACTGGGAAGTGAAAAAAGCATGAAACAGGACATGATAAAATCTATAGCAAAAAAATAAAGATTAGGGACGATATAAAATTTAAGTATATCTTAAATAAAAAAATCCTAACAATGGTTTTAGTGCAAGAGTACTTCATAAATATTTCTAGCCCAGTGGTTGGGAAAAGACAGATTTATATATATGATAAAATATTTTGCATACCAATTATAATCATCTCTAAAGAACATGTTAAGCAGCAGATTTCAAATAAAGATTTCATATCAAGAAAATAAGATAATTCCCATATATTAATTTTAAAGGAGTCAGACAAGAATCTCCTCAACGTATGTCATCATTTCTATTAAGTTTTGGAGCACCTAGTAATTCCAGAGGGTTGTACAAATGTTATCTTTGTGACAATGCATTATAAGGACATGCACATATCCTGAGCAATCACATTTGCAGCAGCCTGATATCAAAAGCAATGGAACAGCTACTGTTGGTTTCTATTAATAACAAATTTAAAAAGTTAATAAAAGAAATGCCGATTGATACGCATTTGCATAAAATGTGTGTTGCCAAGCTAACTTGGTATCATTTTCACAGGATAGCAGGTTTTGTTACACATTCACACACTGATGAATATCAGAGCTGGTGGCAGAGAGGGCACAGGGCCATCTCCCCTGAGGGGAGGTGACAGCTCTGGGGGAGTGCACTTCAGGAGTTGGAACCATGTGCAGTACACAGAGGGACCAGGGGCTCCTCAAAGATTCAGAATCAGAAGTACGTGGAGGTTTCATACCTACAGAAGCCATTTAGAGGTAAATAATTAATTAAAAGGCCAATACCAAGGTATGATGAGGCAGAAAGTCCATCTATCCCTGTTCCAGCTCGTAGACCAGCCAAGGCTGGGCACACTCTTCATCACAGCTTTGTGAAGCGTATGTGCTGAGGGGACCCAGTGTGAAGACTATCACTGCAAACATGGTACCAGTTGCTCTGAAGATTATTTATTGCTTCTTTTTTATGGATTCTATACGTGCTTTGGGTGATGACCACACAACAATGTAGTTTGATCAGAGTTATGCTCTTTTACTAACTTAGTCCAATGCTTATTGTTTTACATCTGACCTTTTCACATGGTTAACGAATACTGCATCGACCTCTAAACACTGCTGTGACCAGCTGTGAGAATGCACTACGGTTTGTGTATCCCAAAGTGATCAGAGATGAAGACTATTTAATGAGATCCAGTCCAAGAAGTTTCTGAAAAATTAATTTAGCAGCTACATTCTCAAATAAATGTATATTAGCCCCTACTTTACGCACTGTCTAGTGTTTATGTTGCACAAATGAAAACTTACTTTCCATTTTCTACCCACTACCAGCTGACCAGTTTTAGCAAATTAATGGCTTAATATGTTCTAAAACATTCCCTTGCTTTGTTTATTCAGTTCTTAGTTCATTGTTAACTTTCTAATAAAATGCAGTCTTTCAAGTCTGGTTTTATAATGAAACAAATTTCTCTAAATATTAAAAGCCTTTAGGGTTTGGAATGAAGTAGCTCACGGCTATGCCTTCACCATTTCTCTTTTGTCATAAATATTATGAATCTTTATGAAATAATGGCATATGAGAGAAGGAAAATTAATCCTCAGCTGCCCAATGCTTTGTTATAAACAGGTGTGATTCCAGCAAATATGTGAATTTTCTCGATGTCACTTAGTGAAGCAAGCATTTCTCTATCTTTAGTCCGTGGATGCTTTTGTGTAGCCACGAGTTTTGCCTATTTAAGAAGAACTGAAGGAATGTAAGTGCAGAGCCACCAAACAACATTTGTCAGGATCACAGAGTGGAGATTTAAGATGCAAGGCAATGGAGCCTCAGCTGTTAATATCAATAGAGGAAGCATTACCTTAAGAAAATAAAAGCAATGAATCTATCAATTGCTTCTGACACCCAGTTCCTCCCTCCATTTCCTGCTCGCTCCCACTCCAGTGACCTCCAAATCCCCTTGTTTCCTATCTTGCTGACTTCTTTTTCAGCATCCTCATCACTGTTATCTTTAAGTGTTCTGTTGTTGGCCCTCCCTTCTTTTCTGCATGTTGTTTCTAAGAGACCATTTCTCAGTAAGAGCCTAATAAACATTATGTAGAGTGAGAGGCAGCAGAGAGCAAATGGTTATAAAATATTAATAAAAAAAGATTCATTAAAAACACACATGTAGGACTGAATCCTCCAAATCCCCGAAGGTGAGAATATCTTTGCAACAACAGAATGAACTTTGTGGGAGCAGTGTTTTAGGAAGGACTGAAGAAGAAAGCTGTGTATAAAAATGCAGATGGCTGCATTCATTTCTTCAATTCTTTTAGCAGCTAAAGCAGCTACTTAAACCATTCAGATTCTTGGCAGTTTTTATACAGTCAGATCTTATTACATGGATATTTTGAATGGTAAAACTGAAGTGGCCAAAATACGTTATATTTTAAAAACATATTTCAATTTTTTTTAATTTTTAAAGGATAATATTAAAAAGATAGAAAAAACTTAGAAACGAAATATTTAGTGAAATGTCCAGTGAATCTGAAACAAAGCTTGAACTGCACGCTGCTCTGCTACCCTAAAAACATGTCCAGTATATCCCTGTTAGTGACTATAAACCCAACCTATGTTGCTGAAATATGAAAGTATTCTGTACATTCAAAAAGGACATAATTAGAAACAGTATTCTCTACTGCCATAGCAACCGATACCTAAAACTAATACAAATGGAAGAGATTGGCTGAACTGTTCAGTCCCTTTCTTCAAGCAGTTGCTGTCAGAGCTTCCCCCGTTACACTGACTGGGCTGGGCTGGGGTGCTGCCCATTTACTGCTTCCTGCGTAAAGCAGAGGTACAGAGCAATGCAGCACTGGATGGAGCAGATGTGCTTACAAAGCCAGAAGTGTGCAGGGGGGCTATGAAATGATGGATGCTTTGCAGTATTCTGGTACTGACATTGCAGCACAAAAATAGTGGTTTATTTAACTGGCTGCATTCTGAAACCAGTTAACAGAGGAGCTCATCCCAAATTCTTCACAAACTCCCCAAAATAAAAACACATTGGGTGCAACCCGCTTCCATCCATCCTTCATGCCCATGCAGGGAAATTGGTCTGTCCACAGATCTGGGTTACAGGCACCCTCCTCCTGCATCCCCCTGCCATCAAAGCCTGGGGTAGAGTTGTGGTAGGTGCCCAGGTTACAGATGAGGGCTCTGGGGCAAAGCGCAGCCCAGACGTGATGTGCTGATGGAGAGAGCTTCCTTTCAGCAGCCTTCTGCTGAGGCACCCAGACAAATGTTGTGGCTGGGAGCTATGGGAAGAAAGGCTGTCTCCTAAGTGTATGAAAAGGTGACTCAGTCTTTGCTTGACCTTTCCTATAAATGGTAAGATAAAACTGTTGGCTGCTGAAATTGCAGCTAGAGCAATGCGGTTGCTATGTGTTTTTTCATCCTCTTAGTACCTGTAAGTATTTGATAATTCTTTTTTCCCCATTTTTCCATGTCTGTTTTGGTTAAGTGACAAAACTTACTCTGAATTTTAGCAGACATCACCAGGGAGAAATAAGACAAGCCACCCTGGAACTGACAGGCAGCCCTGCTAATGTGGGATCCGGTCCCTGAAAGGGGCAAATAGCAAACAACTGATGGAGAAAAGTGCAAGAACACTGACTTGCCAGGCTTTAGAGATCTTTAAATCTCTCCAGAAATTTTTTCACTACTAAATTCTTCAAGTCCCATTTCAATCCTTCTAGTGTTCAAATGCTAACAGCTGTGTCCACAAATTCATTCCCTCTTGTGTGAAAATGTGTTGCCTCTTCTCAGCATTAAACTTTTTGCCGTCTCGTCAGGAAGCGTCCTAATTGTCTTGCCCAGTGCAGTCAGCATTTCATAGGCAGCAGCCACATTCCCTGTTGTCTCCACTCTGAGCTAAATATAGAGCAAGCTGCCTTGCCCACAGTGGCAGAGGCGGCCTCTCGCTGCTGCAGCATCTTTGAAGAGATTTCTGAGGAGATCTTTGAAGAGATTTTTGAGGAGATTTCTCCTTAAAGTTTCCTTGAGCCCCCTTTTCTCAGAAGGATCTAGCTTGTTATATATACACATCAGCCAGAAAATAGCAAATCAGGCCAGCAGAAAGCGTATGAAATGGCCACCTCCCCACTCTGCATGCACAGACCACAGGGCCATGGCAACTCTGTGTTCACAAGAAATGCACCAGCACCAAGTGTAAGCTCACAGATGAGAAACACATCTGATAAATCAGTATTTTCCAAAGTAAAATGTGTTGCTGAGAATTCACCAACCTCTCTAGATTCTGCCAGCCTAATTTTGTCCTGTCTGAATGCTGGGCTATGGAATATGGGGTTGTAGGCACACAACAGGGATCACTACTTAGCTGTTAGTGAAAGTCGGGGCTATGGAAGGTGCTTAAGGAGTTTTTGTAAGTTATTTTAACCTGGGTTTTAACAGGTACTTCAAAACTTTAACTCTGTGATTGATGGCATTGCTAACTTCATTTAAATCTGTGCCACAAAGATATATAATCTGATTTAAAAAAAAAAAAAATCAGATAAACAGGAAGCAGAATTTTACTTGACATACACTTCAATTTTGGAAAACATTAATTAAAAAGTTTCTTTGTACTTATCCCTTGACTGAATCTATCAATAGTTCTTCTTAAAAAGTAAGATCATCTCTGAAAGTAAGGTAATTTTCAAGCCAGTGACAACAGTGAGGAAGTGAAAGAAGGTCAGCTGGCTGGCACTCGCTGCCAGCTGTTTGCAGTGGATGCTGACTGACATGGCCTGGCCTTGAGTATCAGCTGTAACAGGGTTTAAACCATTGGTGGACAAATCCAGAATTCTGAACTCTGTGTGAATTTGGACGACATAGTATCATCCTTGAGAGGAGAGACAGTCAGGGGAAGTATATATATTTGCTTTTGCTTGCTTGCTTATTTTAAACTGTTCCAGAGTATGTCATGCTGAGTCTCATGTTATTTTAAATCAGGTTTGCATAGAAAGGAGGTAAATCTCCATAAAAATGTTTGCACATCCTTTGTTTATCTCAGCAAAGTATTTTTGTAGATGGCTGTAGAGAGGACCATCTTAACAAAACCACCAGCTCCAACATTTGAGAAACAACTGCCACTTTTGCCTAAGGGAGTGACTGTAAGCCCTGTGAGCCACTAGCAACAATAAGCAAGTTTCCAGAATTTTTCATAGTTTGGTCCACAACTTCACACCCAGCTTGCTTTATGGTCTGAGATCTCCTAGGTTTTACTCACAATCCTTGCAGAAGTCCTTGTAGAAGCTGTCTTTCTTCATAATCAGAAGACTCTGAGGAACCACGATAATAAGAATGCACTATATGTAACTCTTGGTTCTTATGGCTCTAATTTAGTGGCTGGGAACAACGAAGAGGAACGGTTAGCATGTGACCACCGACTATTGTCAAATGCTCCATGAACCACAGTCTAGCAACTCTTCAACTGCTTTCCCAACAAGCCTCATTCCAGAGCACAGCAAGGAACTATGAGCAATTCTAAATTTTACTCTTAGATATAGAGCCAAGCACACACTACCTACAGTGTAGTCACAGCAGGTACACATTTGCCAGAATGCCCACACTTGTCCTTAGCCTGCCTGTGTTCCTCATGGAGAATCAGGGCATTGTCTGGGGCTGAAGCAAGGCAGTTGGCTGGAGACCACTTCCTAATGGGGCTCAGATGTGCCCTTGTTACTCCAAAATTCTCTGTGCTGGGGTGATCTCCTATGGCTGGCTGTTGTCTGCACAAAGCACAAAACACAACCACAAACCATATAGATGAGCTGCTTCATTCAAAAAAGGCTGTTTCCTTGTGAAGGGAGAATCGAAGAACGAGACCTTGCACCTTCTCCTGTTGGCATCTTTAGCTGAGTCTGCAACATGGGACTGAGGCAACCCAGAAATACCAGAAACCCTGGTTCCCAGATCCGCATGCTGACCAACAGAAAGGGGAATCAATACAGCAAATGACAGTAGAAGACCCAAAGTCTCAAACTGAAGGCTCTAGGCAGATAGGAGGCTGTTCTGGGGCAATAACACTACATGCTTACCCTCTGTTTGCATTATTTCCAGGCGTACACTCCCAGTCACTACCAGAGGCAGCTGAGAGGGCTAGGTGAATGTTTGGCTGGACATGGTACAGCCACTCTTACACTCCAGGAAGACATGCCACTGGTGGGAAGATGTGTCCAGCAGATACCCCATGCTCCTTTTCGCTGACTTCCCTGGCTCTGGGGAGGAGGTGTGAGCCCAGTCCCCTTCCATCATGGAGACAGGACACAGACAGGGGCTCTCCAGGAGCAGATCCATGAGGCACGTCACAAAGAAGCCATAACACAGACCCAGCCTGCGGGAGCTGTACAACTGATGCCAATAAGAGAAAGATCAGATGCTAGTGCCTAAAATTACTTGCTTTAAGTTAATGTTAAACATATTGCCAAAGCATCTTACACAATTTCAATTATGCACTGAAAGAATCTGCCTTGTGGAGTTCAAATTTAATTATATTGTCATTTACTCCGAGGAATGCTTGCGGTTTGAACACTGTTTACATTTATTATCTTTTGGTTTACATTTTTCCCAGATTAATAGATCATAAGATACCACTGCATCAAGATTTAGCATTTAGACAGTATACTGTTTTGACATTATGTGGTAACTCTTTAGAAACCAAACAATTGTCAGCCTCGTCCCACTGAAGTAACCCTTTGTTCCAAAGGCATGTCCCTCAAAGCTCTGGAATGTCCTCATGGAGAGGTGGCTGCCAAATCCTTAAGCGAGTGCTGGGGTCAGTTTCCCTGCTGGTTCAACACTAATGACTCCACAGAGATGTGCCAAAAGGAATTTTGGCCATCCATATAACCCCCCAGGATGTTCATTGTTCAGTTATGTGGCACAAGTCCACACTGAGAACATATAGTGCCCCTTGAATGATCTATCCCAACAAAGCGGCTTCATCAGCTGGGTAATACATGGAAATAAAGATCCTGAATGACGCATTAATGCCAGGAACATGGTCTCAAGTGCAGAATTCCTTGGTGTAAGCACCAATTTTGATCACAACCCAGCCATGTAATGACAGGCTAACCACAAGACCAGTGTTTGTCTCATGAAAGCATGGTTGCTCCGGGTGCTGATGATGCTGCTTGGTGCCAGGTCCCCTTCCCAGACTGCCCAAGACACTGGCACTTGCTGACACTCGTATGTGCCCAGCCTGCTCAGGACAAGGGACAGCCAGCAGGGATTGGATGCCCAGATAGGAGAGTCCCACATCATCAAACAAAGCTTTTGTTTATACAATATCATCTGAACAGTACCAATAATATTATAGTGTAGAAAGAGTAGTGAACTGAAAGTATAATGTAAAAAAATGCATAGTCACAACACTTTACATCTGGTGAATAAATATTATGAAAGTGAGGGAGAGAATAAAGCCACTCCTTCTGCTCTTTCCTACCCACTTTTATTTAGGAAAGATATTTGACTGTGTTTTGTTTTGGATAACTATGTAGGTAGGATGAAATCTACTCAGGATGCATCCAGATTGTACAAACTCAAGATTTCTTTTCAAGCAAATGTGTGTTGTTCAATGCAGTCTCAAGCAGAGAAGAAAAATGCTGTGGGATCAGGGAAGGTAGGTATATTCTCATAAAATTGTATACTATACTGGAGTGAGACATACTACATAATACAATAAAGATAAATATGCATATATACTTATGGATCTGTATGAGTCTGTTCCTGCCCTTTCTCATACAGGAAAACAATGTGAAATTTACTTAAGTTTTAATATAAACTGTATTTTTGTCAGAACTGCAGAATTGGGATGCAAAAAGTACTAACAATGTGAGACTTTGTCCACATTCCTCAGGTGTGTTGCATATTAGAACAACGCACAAAGAGTTGTCACCTATACTAATACTTTACTAAAATATATGTAACTTGATCAAATCTATATATTTAATGTATATTTACATTTTTTAGTTAAATGTCAGATGTGGCCCATATAAATCATAAATGTGTGTGGAGACCGTTAAACTCTCTTACAAATGCAGACCCTTCTCCAGTCCACGAACCATTTGCAAATAAATTCTGATTTCATTCTAGTGCATTCTGCGCACTCAGGGATTCTCCAGATATTTTGCATGACAAACTTTCAGCTGATGGGTGCTACTCAGCATTCCCTGAGCACAGAGAGTAACACACTGTGCAGTCCTCGCCTTGATTTGATGAGAGAGAAGACTGTCAACAAGAAAATAAAGAATGATTAATTCATTTCCTATCTGACTTTTAAGTCATTCAAAAACATTCATGCTGAAATTCACGAGGCTTTTGGGATTTATTCACACTGGGAAAGTCATCTCTACTCATCTGTATTGAGACTGGTTTGGTGAATCACAGAACAGTGATCAGCTCAGTTCTTTCACAGATCTGTTCATTCAGCATTTGTTCCTGGATTTTTTGTGTGTTTTCTGTACTTGGCCTGTTCTAAAATAAGCGTTCATATGTGTTTTTATATATATGGGTTTATATATATGTGCTTATATATACACAGGGGCAGCAATACATTTCTTCCTGGAAGTACTCTTACACTTCCTCAACAGACAATCTTCTTCCGTGCTCTGTTCTGCTGTCTTCCCGTACAGACTGGGGTGTCCAAGCTACAGAGCGGCAGTCTGGCCCTGGGTGAAGCTGCAAGCCACCAGAAGCGCTCCTCAGGTCTCCATGAAAGAGAAAAATAGCCTAAGTCCTCCACCAACAGCAGGAGGGCAGGAAACGCCCTGATGACCACCTCCTTGGAAATCTGGTGAGAGAGGGGGAGCTTTTGTGACCATGGCAACAATTTTTTGGATACTCTGACCCCTGAGCTTTCCATGCGGCTCTGGTTAAGTGAACTTGGAGGACGACAAATCAAATCAAATTTCAGCCATCCAAAATTTAGGTACCAGTTAGGTGGATCAGCTAGATGGTGCTTTGCACCCAGAGTGGAGATGGCCCTTTGACAGTGCAGGTCACTCCAGCAGTCCCGGAAGGGAGCAAATCACCATCTGGAGATGTTTATCTCCCTTTAAAAGGAGACGGGACTGGGGGGACAACTCAGTCAAATGGCTTTGTGAGAAACTTAAGTTTTATGTAGTTAAGCAGAAGTCAGATGAATCTCACCCTTTTGCCTGAACTTGGGAAAATAACCAAGTAAAAGAAGGAAGTCGGGAAGTCGTAAGAGATTCAGTCTTTTTTTTTTTTTTNACACTCCACCAAGCTTCAAATAAATGCTGGCTAAGGCATTTCTATATCTACAATAATAACACGAACTGACATTGCTGGCTGCATTTTTTTTTTCCTTTCATTCCAAGGAGGCTGAGCACTGAAAACAAGTCACTGGGAGGGAGGGAAGTGTGAAAAATGTGTCTCTGTCTGTGACTGGAACCTTTCGCTTATTAATTCCCAAAGGACTTAAGGCAGAATCTCGTGGAGGTTTAGAATCTGAGAAAGCTTTAGGAGAAAAAAGACAAGTCCTAAAACTTTTAAGGTAATAAATCATAGACTTCAGATTGCCCATTTCTTAGAATGTCAGTTGAGATGAAAGAGTCTGAGGAGGAATAAAATACCTTATATTCTTTAATTATTCTTCTCCCAAGTCATCATTCTTGCTTCTTTTTATTTTACCTACAGAAGACCATTTTTTTTAGTGCAACTTGCAGTTAATTTGCAGGGGGTCAAACCTTTCCATGGCTTCTTACAAGAATGTAGAATAATCTCTGTGAAGGACTGTCACAAAATAATATCCTAATGCAACATACTGAAAAAATATCTC
Source organism: Penelope pileata (assembly GCA_013396635.1). NCBI lineage: Eukaryota > Metazoa > Chordata > Aves > Galliformes > Cracidae > Penelope > Penelope pileata. Next base: position 887,976 of record WBMW01001623.1, read on the forward strand.
AATTTTATCTTAGACAGGAAAAAGACACATCAGATCACATATCTATTATTCATATCAGTTAGACACAGTATCGTTCTATTACATATGTCCCTGAAATTGCAGAAAAAGACCATTAAAGTTGCAAAGCACAGCACGCAGATGTTAGAAAGTCCCAAAATTAAGGATGTTTTAAGTGCGATGTTACGGGGGCTTTGCTGCATACATCAGTACCAAATGTAACGTTCCTGTACTGTGCACAGAACTACCTAGATGTGCCAAACAGGGATGCCAGGCATAGCAATGTTTCCTCTGGTGCTTTTGTGATTAAATTAAGACTGAAGTCAAGATTGCACGTAGATGCTGTTTGTGCAATTGGGATCTAAAACTCTGAGCAGGTACCTAAGCACAGTGAGAGAGGAGGTTTTGTCTCCACAACCCGTGCTTGCAAAAGAACTTAACAGGTGAAAAACATGCCCAGGAGGAAATTCGTGCTTAGTTAACTCTGAAACAGCATTTGAAATGAAAGAGAATCTTGCATCCAGGAGACTGCTGATCACCAAGGGGGTCAGCTGGGGAAGGAGGGACAAAGTCACAGCCTCATCTTTGGGAAAGCCCACTGCAGTGCTAAGCACAGGAGCACCATGCTGCCAGAAGGACAAGAAGCACAGGAGGCCCAGATGCTGTGGGCAGGCTGGGCCCTTCCAGGAGTGACATGGTACTTAGTGACCTCTCCACTCATCTATACAGATCACAGTGTGGGAAAGCAGCGTGTACCCATGGACAAGTCGGTCTGTCCAACCTGCTGCAAGGCCTCCAGCAGCAGGCAGAAGCCACCAGCTGACACCTGAGAGGGATTTTGAGAGGAGGGCAAGCCACGCCTCCCTGGCTCTCACTCCAGCTTGTGGTGTAATTGCTGATGTCTTTCTGCCTGATAGTCATCAACGGCTTCTCCTTCTGTGGACTCTTTCTCAAACACAGTGAACAGAGCCGAGAGGAGACACAGCCAGCCAGCAGTGGTGGGATACCTGTGCCCCGCAGGGACCTGTGGGCCGAGTACTGGGGCTGGCAGCTGGAGATGGGCTCCCCAAGCTCTCCCAGCTGCCAGGTGCCTGGGCTCCACTCCAGTCTGCCTAAGGTGCTGAAATAGCCAGACTCAGCCTGGCCTCAGGAGTTTAGTGCTCCTTTTATTGCTGAGGCAATGGCATAAAACATCTGAACAACAGTTCCAGAATGTAATCTAACACATTGTTTTGTTTGCATCTTTTTAAAATAAAATTACTAGGGTAAAAAGGCATTCTATGAGTTATACTGGCTTTCACGTGTGCTGGAATACGACTTTTGAAGCCATTCAGAATAAGAGTCCACTGTGGAAGATGCTGAGTTCAGAGAGTGAGTATGGCACTCATTGAAGAGAGGACATCTTCAGAGCAGGTAATCCCTAGTATTCATCTTTTAATTAAATTCCTTCGATCTGTGCTACAGCGTGGGCAGAATGGGTGCAGTAGGGATGCTCCTTCAGCCTGCTTCACCCAGCCCTCCTCAGCAGCACCTTCACAGGCTGCTGGTGCCTGGGTCTCCAGCCTCACCCCGTGGGGACCTCAGAGCAGACAGCACGGGTGCCCCAGGGTCAGCGCCTACAAGTGGGGCCAGGCTTGCAAATCTGCACAGCATCCACCAGCTCCCACGAAAGCTGAGAGCATTCAAAGTTTCATCACTTCATTTAGCTGCCTATGTGGGAACTGGTGGGTGCTGAAGGCTTTTGAAGCGCCTGTGAAACTGGCCTCCGAGCATTTTACATCGCAGCCGATGGTGTCGGTGTCTCCTTCCACATCCTGAGAAAGTCAGATCCTGACACAGTACACTATAATGACTCCCTGTGCAGCTCTTTAAGGCTTTTATGTAAAGACACACTTAGACGTCTTAATAGCTCAGAGTTGTTACTTTTACTGCTCATAGATATCTTACACGTAAGGGTTTATATATCAAGTCATGTCGGTGTAACTGCTAGGCATACATATTCACTTAAGCCTTGAATCTTTTCTTGGAAAACGTTCCAAAGCTTTCCCCCCTCCCCGTAGAATAAATTACATGTACTTGGTGGAGTGCTTTCTCTGGTGCTCAGAAAGGCCATTGCTACAAGAGTTAACCAATTAGCTGCCCAAAAAAACAGCTGGAAAGATACGCCTTTCTGTGTACCCACTAATGTAAGTGTTCTCAGCCTGGTAAATCAAAACAAGTCTGCATTCAAGTTTCAGGTTTTTAAATTAATCACTCCTGTTTTCAACTTCGGAGAAGTTTCTGCATCTTACCATTGAATTCTTGGGAAAAAAAGAGTTTATGTTTGGAGCTCCACTGTAACAAAAGAAGCAAGCCTTCGGATCACGTGTGTACTTTGGACTGCACGTCCTTACAAACACGCTACATGTGGCTATGTTTAATAAGAAGAACAATATCAGAACAAATAGACATTTAAAAGTAATCATGTGAAGGACGGGGAAGATCTCTGGATTACTCGCTAAAGCTTATGGGTGGTCCAGGGTGTACTTGTAAACTTTTATGATGAGTAAATTTAATATTTTGTAGAAAAATCACCTTTGCAGTCTACTACACTTCTGCATTGCGTGCCTCCCTTGGTGCTGTATGCCCCAGGCAGAGCCACCGCGGCTGGGGCACAGGGCGGGCTCAGCCCTTGGAGCAGAAAATCCGGGAAGACCTCGGCTGCCGTGGGACCGGCCACGCGGGCATGCGCTTGTTGGTAGGCAAAGCCTTTTCCATGGCCAGACTGACAAACCAGACTGACTCCTCTCCTCTCCTCAGATGTGTTGCTGCACTGCTAGGCTTTGAGAGGGCCTGTATGTTAATGCCTTCAGCTTTATTTTTGGCAAAGCAGACTCTGAACTCAGCTCGGGACAAATATTTTTTTCGCCTGTAGCCTCTAGCGATATGTAAATAGGTCAAATCACCTCATACATTTGAAAAAATAATTAAAAAGTTAAAACACTGTCAAGCTAAATCCACTTTTTCAGATCTGGCATTTACTGTTTTTCCTGTTTATAAAAACTAGGTCACAGTGTGTGTTCCTTTTAAAGAAAAAAATTTAAATATACCTTTCAAGCACAAATTAATGTTTTCCAGTTCTATTTTTCTGTTGTGTTCAAAAAAGTTATTTAAAATAACAAATTTGTCATGGAAGTAATGAAAAAATTTCTATTAAAAGAGAAAGGCTATCAGAATTTACTGAAAAGGCTTGTAAATTATCAGTTCCATTAAGGTTAAAAATAAAGCGATAAGGTCGGCAGCATCACTCAAAAAGTAACTTTACTGGTTATGATTATAATTATTACACAATTCCCAAGCAGCGTGGTGCCTTTGTGACAAATGTGGAGCTATTAAAGTGATATTAACTCAAAACCTGTCCAGTGAACAAAGAATTAATGAGTGGGAAAAAAAATTGTTTTTATAGAGAATACAATATAATATGCGTTAATTGCCCTTTAGTAGACGCCCAACTGAAAACTATTCAAAGAAGAGAGCAATTCAAAAACAAAATCTATCTTCCATTAGCATTAAACCTTCCAGAATCTTCTTCGCCTGCAAGACAGGAAGAGCAGCAGCGGGGTTTGGTGTCCTTGGCTGTCCCTAGCGAGTGGGCAGAGGTGTGCCCAGGTGCGTGCAGCTGTAGGAGCAGCTCAGCGCTCCCCTCCAGCCAGTGCAGCAACAACGGGCCGGTACAAAACACCATTTCCTCCAGATCATTATTTTTCCAATAATGAGTCAGATGCAAGAAAAGCCCTTAGTGGAGAGCAATGATGAGAACAACTTTGCTCAATGCAACTTTGGTTTCCCCCCAGAGCCTGAGGCAGCGAAGCTGTGCTGATCGTTACCGGTACACAAAGTGCATTTGTCGCCTTCAGGAAGATATGAACTTATTCTGCGTTCAGAGAGCCCTCTGGGCTGGATGCAAACAATCTGGTGCATGGCAGCAATAGAACAAAGCAACCATACACCTCTTTGTTTACTGTGGTCTGAGGCTAGATATGCATGAGCTAGTTGCCATGTGAAGTGAGGAGTGATGGAAACAACTGATCAGAGCAGGCATGCCTGTTGGTGGCCCTGCTGGGGCCAGTGCTCACCCAGGCGCCGGCCCAAAGGCTGCAGGAGGGAACTGGCCGCAAGACACTGGGAAATGTGCGCCGCTGCTGCCCACATCATCCAGGCTGTGTGGATGGAAATCTTGCCCATACAATTCTGCAGTGTGAAACCTTTATCTCTCTCCCTTCTACCCCATTTTTTCTAATCACACACAAAATAGAGGTTTCAGTTTATTCTTAAAATTAAAATGCTCCCATTTCTCTGGCTAAGAAAGGAAATGAAAGAGGACAGATATTGAAGAACCAGTTGCTGACATTAGTGCAGAGGAAAGCAGTCAGGTTTCTGCTCTGATAGTTCATTTTGAGAAAGCTCTGCAGCATTATTGTTGTTTGGCTAATGCTGAACACGTACCAGGATGAACAGGTCATCCTCCACCCCGCTGGCTGCAGAGAGTACTTTTGTGTAAATGTCCTCAGACAGCTGTGGATTCATATCAGTGCAAACAAAGCTGGTGTTCTGGACCCCTATGGTTTGAAACTGGCATCGGAAACAAAACAATAAAATTATTAATATGCACTTTGAAATACCTGCTCAGCCTTGGCTAAGAAGGACCTAAACCCAATCTTTTTTGGAAAGGGGGAAGAAACAGACACTTCATTTCCACACCTCACCCTCTCATGAGCACAGCCCTTGTTTGTAAACCTGGCAGGCTCACCTGTCTGAAAGTTACAATAGCGTTACCAGAGAAAGACGTTTCAATTCATCCTTAGAAATATCTGTGTGTCTGATTTTATCTTGATCCACAGTAGGTCCAAAGAGCACAAACACAAACATACAGAATGGTTGGGACACTGGTGGCAAGGTGAGAGCCCAGGCGGCTTTTCCTCCTGCCTGGAAGAATTTTGGTCAGGAAGGTAAATGCATGGGAACTGCTGGAATTTAGATTAGAACCTAATCCAGCTGTAATTGCAGATTAGAGCATTTTCATCAAACACGGGGTGAACTGGCTCAGTCTTTGCTCAAGATCAGCTGCCTATATTTACTTGCGGCTTTGCCTCTCCTGAGCTACGGAGTCATCCCTGATAATCACTCCCCAGAGGACCCGAGCCCCACCGGTCGATGGGCTGTGCACACAACAAAAAGGCTGTCTCAAGGAGTTTAGTCTATCTAATGTACAGACAATCAGAGAATCAGCTGAATGCCAGCTGTATTTACTTAGCTGCTTTTTCTGTCTCAAATGTAGATATTATGTGTAATTTCTTCAAAAATCAGTTGCATATTAGCTGAAAATTGGCTTAATAAATAAAATTGGTAAAATGTATTTAAAATACATTCATTCACTGATTTCTTACACTAGTTATTTAAAATAATAACATATGATTAAAAACTGTTTTGGCTAAACCAAAATATCAGTTGTCCCAACCATTAAAACGTCCTGGCTGTGCTCCTAGGTGATGACAGTACTATATTTAGTCACTGAGTACCACCAGCTGTCTTGCTAACAGAAGTCTGGCATTTTCCTTAATTGAGAGATGCAGTATGTGTGAAATGATACCACTCACGCTCACTCATGATAATACTAGCATGACTTTTAGTTGAAAGCTTTTGATTTTTTTGCTTCTTTGTTCAGAAGAATAACAGTTGGTTCAGTACAATGTTAAAAACTGAAACCTATCCAAGGGGTTTATAAGGAATTCTTGGCAGATTATGATCTAGAAACCTCATTTTTCTGCGTTCCCCCGACAGAGAAGGGCAGGTAAGGGGGAAGAAATGGAAAATGTAGCCTTCAACACTTGACAGTTACATTCCCAGTCATCCATGTCTTGAAAGTTTGTGTGATTATTTATTTATTTATTCATTCATTCATTCATTTATTTTGTCTAAGTGAACACCATCAGAGATAGCTCAAGATGTGGCTCTACTTGTGCACATTTTTGCTTCCTGTGAGCCCTCTACTTTAAAAGCACTGATATAACTACAAGTGGATGATTTTTGTTGCTGATTTGATCATCTGACTCAAAATTGTCATTTTGGACACAACTAACTTAGTTGTGAGTTCTGGTTTGAATTCCTAGAGTGTAAATTTCAGTGAGGAGCCAACAGTCCTTTTCCCCACTCTCCCCCCAAGGCTGTGTTGCCATACGTACGTAGGACAAACATCAGACCAGAAATGTAACTAAGAGCGTCTCTTCCCACAATAGTTCCTAGGTGCTGGGGTCTGGGTGATCAGTAATGTAGCTCATTTATTTTCTCTTGTTGACATGGTTCACCTCTCATTCGTGAGTAAACATTACCTGAAGCAGCAACTAAAAATCTGAAGTTGCCCTTGTCAAATGACCTAATCACCACCTTAGAAAAATGTATATTTTCTTCATCCAATAAATACTTATTGTTTTTTATTAAAAAATATAATAGATGTAACAGAAGAGGCCATGAGACCCGTGCCTCAGCATACACTGCAGTTTGGTGAGGATATTTTGAGGGTATTCTGACTACATTTTGAGCGGGGCAGCCTGGGGTTAAAATCCCTGCTGTGGACCAGGCAAAGAGGGAATCCAACCCAAAGTTTCCCATATACAACATGAATGTCCAGAGCTGGGATTTAGGGCACAGAAGGGAGGAACAACCTGAATACCATCTTCTCATGATGACCTCATTCCTCTTGTGAATCTGGCCCTGCAGTTTCTTTTTACAATGTCCCAAAGTGAAACTAAATGAATCAAGGTGAATTAAATGTTGCAAGTGGTCCAGAACTGCCTTTTTTTCTTTTTCTTTTTCTTTTTCTTTTTCTTTTTCTTTTTCTTTTTCTTTTTCTTTTTCTTTTTCTTTTTCTTTTTCTTTTTCTTTTTCTTTTTCTTTTTCTTTTTCTTTTTCTTTTTCTTTTTCTTTTTCTTTTTCTTTTTCTTTTTCTTTTTCTTTTTCTTTTTCTTTTTCTNGCTGGGGAAGCAATCAACCTCAACACAGTCAAAAAACTGGAAGAATGGTGGTTGAACAGGAAATGTCCTTGTTCACCGTGCCTGCTCTGAAACAACCAGCTGGAGCTGATGTGTGCAGCCAGCCAACCTTACTGACAGCGCAACGGCTCCTGAATGGACAAAATAAATATTTCATAGCATTCACAAGCACTGTAGGCATGTGAGGAGACTTAGCCTGAGCCTGAGAGATGTGAATTAAGTTCCCAGCTGAATTGCAGGACTTCTGTGTGATCCAGGGGAGATGCTTACTCCCTGGACATGCAGATTCCTGCAGCTCTGTAAGAGGTTCCTCTGTCTCTGTGGACTGGTTCTACCAGAAGGAAATATGGGTCCTGGCACCTCCTGCCTCTCGGTATGACAGGGAGGGTAATGCTTACCTGGATCTCGAGGATCTCGTACTACTGATAAAGTCACTAATGTCTCATGGGTGTGACGGACTCACAAAGACCCAAAAAAGCAGAGAACAATTAAGACAAATGACATGAGAACACATTTAACAGCCATTCATTGTATAGTGCATAGCAATTTGTTGTATACTATCTAACACTGGCATCACAGGCTTTTAAAATCTTTAAGTACAGGGTGCTGTCCTCTTCTCACACACCTGATGTCTCCTCCAAATATGGGAAACTTCTGGTGTTCCTACATCCCTTCTTCTGTGAAATTATATTATTCAGAAGTGAAGCTGTGACTTTTTGCTTTAAAGGTTATTAAGAAGACAGCCAAACACAGAATACTTAGCAAAATAATGTAGCTGGTCAGAATTCTTCACTGTGTATTAACTGTGAAATGTACTTGAAAATTGAGAATTTAATTAAAAATCAGTGTTTTTACCTGACATAGCTGGAGGGTCACTGAGCAGCACAAGAATGCAAATGAGTCCTGGACTGCATTAGCATTGGCTAACAAGCCAAAGGAGATTATAATTTCTCACAGAAAGCCCAAGAGCTGAATAGGAAACGCACAGTGTTTCCCAGCCTGCCAATAAGTAAAGATCATCAGATCCGTTCTTCTACTTTTGTGTTCCACACTTGTGTCTGCCACGGGGAAGAATCTGGAAGGGATGAGCAGGCTCTCAGTCACTGCTTAAGTGCTTTGCTTTTCATAAAAGTATGAAGCAGAAGTGTTTTGTTTTCCATCGCATTTCACAGCTTCTGCACGTTAAATGCCTTCAGATTCCTGCAGAGAGCTAAATATGGTGTGCAGGCTGTAGCAGGTAAACAGGGTATATCTTAATGAACTGCCAAGTAATAACATGAGGGAACTTTTAACATAGCTCTGCTTTCATTACTCATTCTAAACATCATGATTGCTCCTATAGCCTCTAAGCCCTGAAAAAAACAATGTTTGTGCTTGTGATTCCTGATGTAACATGGCTAAGAGGCATGGAGACACAAACCTGACCCTAATTCTGTGCAGCTGAGTCACAAGCCTTTGCAAAAAGACAGGGTTAATTATTTTTTAATCATTTGTTATTTTTTTAAGAGAAGAGAGAAAATGTTGAAGGGCTACATTTAATTAGAGAAGATGTTTGGTTTGGAGGATATACCCAGCAGGGTGGCACTTAGCGAGAGCCTTGTCTCTTCTGGCAGTGGCATGTCAGACACGGGGCTCCGCTTTCTACCTGCTGTTCAAACACCATCTGAGAAACAGGGCCTGCCCAGCATATTTTAGAATCTCAAAATAAAATGTGACACGTTGGTGCAAGAAAGCAAGGAGGGCTTGAAAGGGGAAAAGGAAGGCAACATGGCAGTACAGTTTTGCTCAGTGTGACTTGGGCACATGGTCTTTCAAGAAGAGAAGCAAGAGATCCCAATAAAAGCAAGAGACCCCAATAAAATCAGTGGGCACCTTCTGCCAGCTGGCAGTTTGGCATGGGCGTTGTGGTAGTAAGGGGTCTTGGTTGTAAGGGAACCCTACTAATAAATAGGGTTCCTGATAGTAAACATTAGAGCTCCTTCGGGCTGCCAAGAATCAGTAGGGTATTCTCTAGGAAAGGATTTTTACCTGTAGATTGCAAGATTCCAGATTTCTGTCTTCACAAACTTTGAGATGGCTGAGTTGATAAAATTCTAACCAAGTTACTCACAAACCCAGTATTTAAAAAACAACAGGTCAGCTCCAGGCACTTTAACTTGAAGACCTTGCTTGAAAAACAAGCATACAAACAAACACTGTATCCAATATCTTTCTTTGCAATAAACCAGGGGCTGTACCTTCCATTTGAAATTGCAGTTTCTTAGGATCTCTAGCAGGGTCACTTACAATGCCACACTATCCCTTCATATGTTTCAATATAACCTTTCTTTTTAAATCAGCCACATATTTCTCCTCTAGAAATCTAAGCTTTCATTTTGAGCATACTAAAACCATTGGCCTAACAGTAAAGGAAAATGTGAGGCAGACAACACAGGATTTCTGAGGTAGAAAATGTAGTGAAACAACAGTTTTGATATATGTAACCTGCTCTCATTCATCTCAACTGGATCTTAACAATGGAATACTGATTATGAACATAATGTTATTTCATACATCAAAATTTTAATCTATTTCACCATTCACTTTTGTAAAAACACCACCAGCAGATGACTACAGTAGCAGATGTTACGGAGAGATGCAACAGGCAGCTTGCTTTTCTCACTGTGGATCTCAAGCATTCTTTGCCAAAGTACAAATTACTCACCAGAAGCAGAATATCCTCCAGTTTTTGCACTGAAGGACTCAGCTGCTTTATATTCCTAAGAAACACATCCGCATTACATATCTCTGTGTCTCTCAGCCTACGGGTTCTCCTGAGACCATTTTCACATGGCATCTGCAGTCCAAAATTGAGTGATAGCAGATCGACCGGCTGACCAACAACTACTTTAGCACTGGTTGTGTTGTTCCAGGTGATGGCACATTTTTAATTCCCATACAGCTAGTGTTATCTGGCCCCAGGTTATTTGCTGACTCATGATGATCCATTTCTCAATATGTAATGTAAATAGACATGGTGTATCGTGCAGCAGTGTATCAGACAAGCTGGCCTATACAGCAGAGCATCTGTAGATGTCTAACACTACACACTAATGGAGCAAAGGTTTGGTGGTGTGGTTTTTTCTCTATATTAAGGTCTAACTTAAAACAATAAGCATCTAATAGACTTTACAAAAGATCCTTGTGGAGATGATGGGCTAGCATGGGTACTGCTTAGGAAGTGGAAATCCCACAAGGGTAAGTCTGCAGTGTCTGAAGTTGCTTAAATGCCTTTAAAACCTGAAAACCTCATCACTGGAAGGCACATCTCTGAAGGGTGCATTTCATGAGATGCTTGTCATTAAATTCAAAGGGCCACAAACTGCAAAAGATGGAATCTGGTGGTCCCAAGCCTTTGGAAACACAGAAGGAACAGATCAGAGGGCAGCAGTGTGAAATAGCACAGAAGTAGCATCTAGGTGTCTTCCTAGCTTCAGAAGCTCGCTGTGAAGAGCCTCTGAGCAGGAATTAGGGCAGAAGCAGGAAGAATGAAAGCAAAGAAAAATTACTGTTTGGCAAATTCCTCCAACACGTCAGAAATTGGGCAACCGACTGCAGTGAATAATGCCAGAAATGACTTTGAGCCCATGTCTCTTCCAAATACAATGTCCGTGCAAAGAGACCGGTCATGTTTCTGTGGGATATGGACTTACAGGGACTCAGGTGAGGGGAACATAAACATATCTGAATGAGCAAGGCTGGCATCTGTAGTAGGGAACCCAAGATATATCTAGCTTAGGGGCTTCGTGTTCACCAAACTGAAGTTGCTAATCCTTCTCTAATCAAAACCATTCTGTAGCTTTTACAAATGTATTCTTCTCCTTTTCTGTGTTCTGAAATGAGGGACGGAAAAGGTCTGGGAGTTTAGTTCCAAGTCAAGCATTTTTTATGGATTAGTTCTTTCCTGACTAGGATGAGTACAACTGAGTAAGGAGAACATGATAAATCACATCACACAGCTTGTTTTCAACAACGGAAGCAGAAGCCACAAAAATAAATAAATAAATAAATAGGTTAATAGGAAAATAAATAAATAAAGCTGAAAATACAGCAGGATTCATTTATAAAAGTATAGGCCTCATTTGCACTGTTCATTCCTTACTTTTATATATGAATTGCAGCAGGATGTCTTAAATATTTTCCATGGCTGTTTATCTTACAATATTTTCATGGGCCTAACCTCTTTTTCCCACTCTGAGCCATTGTGGCTGGAAGGCCCAGCTGGGATACGGCTGCATACTGTCCAGATTAGATGAGCTATAAATGATTTCCTTTGTGCTAATGTTGTGACATTGTCCACTGCTTTGGCTTCTTGAATCCTGCTTGGTAAAACGCAGATCTGAAATCCTGGAAACTGTTCTTTTTAGTCAAACATTTCTCTCCTGCTTTTGTATCAGCAGTTTTTAATTAAACAGCACCACACGAGAGGACCTGAAGATCATTAAAGGTGCACTCAGGGTGTCCAAGAGTAGAAACACAATGCAGGTGTTGTTCCCTCCGTGCCTTTCAAAACGGACCGGTCAGTCCCCTCATTGATTAGCAATTGCACTAAATGTCTTATAAAAGTTTGACCCTAGCACCGCTAATACCTTCGGTCACCCAAATAAATTCCTTCAAACTTTCACAGTGGAAAAAGCCTTCTATTTTATGATTTTAGAACCCTGCCATTAGAAATCTTTGAAACAGCATTCCACCCCCAGGTTGCGTTCTGTGGTTATGAACTTCATTTGATCACTGCCCCATCAATTTGACATTAACTGCTACAATTTACAACTGCTCTGGCTTTCTACCTATTATTGTCGTACCTCTGCAAGTGCAAAAAAAACTGCTGCCCAGGGGAAGTCTGAAAGAATGCAATGTCTTGTTAAAACCTGAAAGGGCAATGGGGGGGGAAGAACCTCCTAGAAGAGAAAACCAAGGGCTTGATAATGAATAATGCTTCATTCTCTGCTGTGAACACGGGTGACCTGGCATGTAGACCACAGCAAAGTAGTGAATAATTCACTGAGAGAGTCATAGACCTCCTGGTAGACCACAGCATTGCTTTGTCTCACAAATATGTTCTCCCGCAGAACAGAGCCCGACAGGATGTTTCAGTCTACAAATGTTTAAACAAAAGGCGGGTCTGACAGGGTGTGCAAGGGGAGTATCATACATGTGAGCAACCCAGTCTGCTTGACTATTTTTCCATTAGCACTTGGTTGATAATTCTAGGCATTGCACACGAGGGCAATGGAGAGCAGAACAGCTTTGATGGAGCTGAGACACACAGCTCATGTCCGATTTCTAACCCGCAAAAGGAACCAGTTCCACCCTCAAGCAGGGACATTTAGGAATCATTAATTGTCTGAGCTGAAACCACAGGAGCAGGGCCAGTTTGAGCAGCAGCTGGGATCCAGGCTGATTTCCTGACCTTTGTGCTCATACGAGGAAATTCCTCCAAATGAGCTATTGGGGCTGGAATACGGTCCCAGTTTCCATGTGAGCTGCTTTCTTTGCTTTTGTGGGTTTCTCAGACTGACAAACATGAAGGCAGGCCATTTCTGGTTTAGTTTGAAATGGGAAAAATTCTCCCAAGTCACTGAATGCTGTTCAGGCCCTACCTCAGCACTACTGCCGAGCCCAGCACTGTGAGTACAGGCCATGCTGAGGAGGGGAGAAGAACAGTGCCAAGTCCCCTAAATCCCAGCTCTGATATGGCTTTCAGTTGTGTTTGTGAACAAAGCTAGCAGGCACTTTTTGTTAACTTGCACGTCATGCTGTTTATAGAAGCTTTCTGTCATTTCTCTGTTGCTTTTCCATCTTTATAGTCAGAAATATTTTGAGACTAATCTCATGGCATATCTGAAGTTTAAACTGTTTGGTCTGATAGGGCTTCTGAGTAAATCACTTCTATATCCAGACCTTTTCATGCTACCTTGAACTAAAAAAGATCTTCTGATTTCTCTGTGGCTATTTCTAGATAGTTAATGTCTAGTCTGTGCCTTTCTCCTCTGATCCCAGATGATCTGAACTACTCTTTAAATTTCACAAGAATCAAGCAACTGTTCCTCAGTTCTTCTTCCTGACTATTCCCCTGTTGTGCACCTTTGATAGATCTTTTTCTGACCTACCAGGCAGTGCTTTGCCCTGCCACACAGTGAAGGACACGTCTGAGCTGCAGGAAGAGAAGGCTGAGATGCAAGACTTCAGTTTGGGACCACGTCCATTGGCCAGGGGGCAATGGGGCAAAGGACAAGAGTTCTGCCCACAGCATGGAAAATGCTGTGTCTGGCTCAGGAGACCAGCAGGTAGAAATGAGGCTGCAGGCTGGCACCATGTTTCACAAGTGGATGCCATCCACACGAGAGGCAGGAGCCAAACATGGGAGGCCCCAAAGGAAGGAAATCCCTTGCTGAGGTGCTGCCTGCCAGCCTCCTTCCCTACCAGCACTTTCTCCTCAGCATCACAGACACTGTGGGATGCTCAGTGTGACTCAGTTCCACTCAGCATCACACTGTAGAGAAAAGACATGGACCCTGCCATTGCGTTTGTGTCAAAAAGCTTTTTGGCTTTTCCATTTGCAGATCATCGATCGGTAAGAATGGGACAATTTGTTGTGACCATGGCCTTTCCAGTAAATGCAGGTTCTGCACAGCCTGCACTGCATGAAGTACTCACAGTAACCTAGTTTTACAATGAACCAGAGAATTATTTTAACTGTTTTCTAAACAAATAATGTTCTTGATTTTCACTGTATACTGCAGATCTAGTTAAAAATTTCATTTTAAAAACAAAGCCATTTTGGTTAAAGTGACTGCATGAAGGTGGCTGCTCCACTGTTTTTATCGTGCTTTTAATTCAGATCAGACTGGTTCTTCTCATACTGAGTAAATCCATAACTGCTTTATAATATCTGATACTTTTATTCCAGATTCTTGGAATGATTTAGTCACCATTTTAACTGTTTAAAAGGGATTTTAGAAGCTACACCTAATATTTACAAGCTTCTACTGTAATCTTATTTTTCCAACCATTGACATCACGTGGTCTCCTGCAAACTGGCTCATGGAACACCACTTTCTCAGTATCTTTGCTATTATTTCCAATTCTTACATACCCTCAAGCTGAGAGGAAACTTTGAAGGCACACAGCTAAAGAATCTTTGTTTATTATTTGGAAAACTTTACTGTATTTCCTTTGGCCAGATTTTTTTCACTGCAAACGGAGAGCCAAATGTTCCTGTTCTTTCTAGTAAATAACCTTTAAAATACAATTTTCTAACCCACAGTGGATAACAGCAGATAACACTGCTATTGGTATCAAATAAGCCCTCATATTTTCCCAATCAACGGGCGGCTGGCGACTTCAACAAGAATTTTTTCTGAGAACAGACTTACTTATTGTTCAGCTTCCAAAAGCAAGACTCTCAGCCTGAATCCTGCTGCTCACTGTCTCCTGTTTCCCTGCCTTCTCCAGGGGTCTGGTTTGGCTCTCGGCTCCCACTGAAATTCAGGGGAATCAGGAGCACCCTCAGAACTCACTCCAGGCCCTCGAAGGGTTGACTCTATCATTTTCAAGGACAACCTGTGCACAGTAGAGCTGTGATCCTATTTTAAATGGAGAAGCTCTGAGAGCCATCGCACAACACCTCCTGCAGATTTTAATAGGTGTCCCATCACCTTCAGCAGAGCTGTTACCAATGCAATACAACACCGGTGGTTACTGCACTGAGCAATTTTAGATCTGCTTCTTTATCAAGGTGTTGCCCCTGCTGTGCAGGCATCGCTCTCCATTACTGATGTGTTAATGGACAGTATAGATCAGACTGTTCCCATTGTGCACACTGAGAAGTGCTCTCCTTCTCCAGTTACCTCTCAGAATCAAGACTGACAGAATCTGACCCCCTGCCCCATAAAAATAGCGTGTTGCTCTGAAAGTCAAAATGCAAATAATTCATGAATTTAGTAAACATCTCTACGGGAAGGGAAAAATGGTAGGCAGAACTCGAGTCTGTTATTTTTACCCGTGTGCTTAGCTGATTGCATGTCATTCTTCTCACACAGAACTAAATATCTTAAATGCAAATAGCCAGAGGTTGTTGTACGTTTTTTGCCCTTTCCACAGCTGTTCATTACAGAGCTCAATAGTAGCTGACAGCAGGTGAATATGTGGATGATGGGCCATGGATATATTCTGTTAAATAGAATGAATAAACCATTAAATGATCTTATTTCTTGATATGCCTGAACGCAAGCTGCATCTACAAGCAAAGCAACATTAAATTCCATACAGAAAATCCCTCTTGTATTTTTGCAGCACATCATTCATGCAAATTTTATGCTATAATCTTTTAAGCAATTATACCCTCCATTTATTTTTAATGATAAAGAGTATTCTTCTGCTTTTAGTTCTACACAATTGAAACAAGAGTGTATGAACCTAGAATATTAGACTACTTACATTCATCTCATTTTGTAAAATATATTTGGTGTCTGATATAACTTATTTGAGCTGGGTAGCAATGAGTGACAACGTATCTTCTTTTTGGAGAATCAATATCTTTGAAATTCTCTAATACACTAATTTAACTGTATGACTGCATGACATTTCTCTCACAGGGAGTGAGAACCGTTTCAAGAGTACCATTTCAGATTCAATGTACATTGCATGTATTTAATGCATATGCATGTGTAAAATATAGATTAAAATTGCACATTTTAAGAAAAACGAATTAAAAGATTATAGAAATCATAAACTTATTCCTGAAGCATCATCTCCAAAAAATAACCTCAATATATCTGACCGCTGTCTGATTTAGGAATCTGGTAATCTGATTCTGGGTTTGGAAGCATCTGTTTTGGATTCATAGGTATGGCTTTCTACAGAAATGACTACTTCAGATGTAGTCTGGTCTCCTTCTTTGCTCTGAAAGGGATGTGTTTCCCAGCAGTTCCAAATGCAGAACATCCAACACTGTCATACAGGCCCGACCCTCTTCTGGACCAAAAGTTGTTTGACCTGGGCCATGGAAGTGTGGGAAACTTGCATGAGTATTGTGAAAAAAACGAGATGAGCTGCAAAAGTGAGCAATTCCAATAGCACTGAGGCCAGCAGAGCAGAGGGTATTTGACATAATTAGGAGATTTAAAACTCCTTCCCTGGGTGCAAGCAGAAATCAACGTGAATATTTTTTCCTTTAACTTGGTAAAGCTCAGAAACAGCAAGTTGTACTAAAATCAAAAGTTCTGTGCCTATGAATTGCAAGCTCTAGTAAACCAGAGATATCTTATCCCACCGGCCCACATGAAAGCTAGACTGCAAATCTCCATAGCCCACTGCTATCATATTTTCTGTGGAATTAGGTTGCACTGTACAGCTGGCCTAATACTGTTTCTTTGCAGCCAACTGTGGACCCAGAGAAGGAGAAAGAGAGATTTAGTTCATTTTAATCCTTTGTTTTCTGCCAGCTTCTGGAAAGATACTGTGTGCTCTATATTCGGAGTTTTCTTTAGAAAATTCTTCTGTTACCAGCTTCCAGGGAGCCCTTTTTTCCAGTCGTACTGCTGCAGTTTGGCTTCGGCCATGATTTTGATCTCCTGTGCTTCAAAGGACAGCTGTGCCATTTCTTTTTAACGATTGAAAGCCATGAAAGTGTTTGATGGTTAACTGTGGAATTGTCACAGGTTTAAAGGAGTGGCTTTTGCTATTAGCAGTATTAAAGAAGTCTGTCAGCAGAAGCATTTAAAATACAGTGATAACAAGATCTGGACATAAAGAGCATAAAGGAGAAGTAACACGTAGGTTACAAAAACATAAACTAGATATGATTTATATATTAAAACAGATTTCAGTAATGGACAGAGAAGTTGCATTATAATGAAAAACAGACAAAACCGTCTAGCTATGTACAATAGTATAAATTTGTGCACATAAGGGCTATCATAAAAAATGAACATTGAACTAAACCCAGTTAAACAGACCAGAAAACAAAGAGCAGCCCTGTCAGCATACCAAGTTTCAGCAAGATTAATCTGTGTTGCAAGTGTTGTTCCCAATGTATCTCTCTGCACTCATCCATCATCTCCCTCCATGAAGCCAACACGAGCTTGAGGCCTTTTGCTGCCTAAGGCAAACTGGTGTACGTGTGCTTGTGCGTAAATATAGATTATTTGTCCAGTCCCCCAGCCACCAGTCCCCTCACAATAAATAGCCAGTGGGACATTTTGTTGTCCTCTCACTGGGAATATCCAGCCCTTCTGCTCTGGTATTCAGCCCAACTAACTCCAGCTATTATAAAATAGTCTTTTAGAGTCCCATGAAAATCAGCGGGAAAAACTGGGCAATTCCAAAGAAAAGAGGTATTTTAGGCACTTATTTTAAAACTAAGGACAAGTCTATGTTAGGTACAGAGGAGGCCTATAGACCTAGCTTGGACTTTGCAATGAGCTTAACCTAATCTGCTCCATTCTTTGCTGTACAACGATAACTGACAGTGATACTTTTCCAAGTCCTTATAGACAGCACTAATCTCAGATGCCAGTTCTGCCATGAACTCCATGAGTATTTCCCACATCCACAGCAGAGACGAGGGAGAAGGATTTCTTGGAGCTCTGTGCCACGTTGCAGCTGAGGTGCCATCTTCTTCCTTCCTCCCAGATCTCCTCCAGTGGCATCCCTGATGTCACTACTTGCACAGAGCAGGGCTAGTACGCATCTCATAGGAACATTGTGGGTGTTAATTAATAAACGCTCATAAAATGCATGGAAACCTTCAGGCTGAAAAATGTGTAAAAGCTGTCCTATAAATATTGTTCTTATTTTCCATATCGAGATATTATGTCTCCAGAGGCTGCCACAGTTTTAAAGTAGGTCAAAATTCAGCTCTTAATAAGGAGAGCTGGGAACTCTGAACATTTCCTCCAGACAGAATTTTGTACGGTGTAAATTAAGAAACGTGAGTCTCGCACCCAGCTCCTCACCGAGCACCCACTCTGGGATGTGCGCTGCCCCCATCTCTCCAGCAAGGGCTGATATTATCAGCTGAAAGCTATATATTGTAAGCACACATTTGATTCATGTCCTGTAACCAGGCAGAACATGGGCTGTTAAAACTCTCTGCAGAAACAGACTGGTATGGCATCAACCCCTAAAAGAAATAAGTGGCATTATGCTTTTCATTTCCATTCTGTAGGAACAGACACAACTGAGACACAGGGTGTTTCCTGGGGTTAATGATAACCTGAGGTTAATGGTTTCTGGCTGAACTTTAGGCCCTCAGCTCCCCCTAACCTGTCATTAATCCCCAGGAAATGCCTGAAACCAAGCGTATTATTTAAATCTGGCAGCAATTAATTTATCTTTGGACCTTACAGATGCTCATATTAAATTAAAAAGAGGATGATTTATGGAGACCGCCAATAACGTCCAGATCTAGGCAAAGATAGATGTTATCCTTAATATTTAAAATTCAGGTTTCCTCTTTCACTGAGCCATTGCTATTAGCTGTATTAAAGATTTTTATTTAATTATTCTACCAAACAGGACCTTTTCCCTAATGATTTCTTTTTAAAAATATTTTGTCTAGATTTTATATCCTGTTTGCTGCATTCAGATTTTACCTTTCTTCCTCTTCATGAGTATTTCATGAACATCACTCGCTGTTGCATCTGAATCAAAAAATAAAATTATTTTTAGCAACTTTTCGTTTAAAAAGAAGCAATCAATCACAACAAACACAGTGGCATGCGTAAGAAATAAGAATTATCCTCTAGCTCAACAGTAGATGTACAAGTCTCAGGCAAAATAACAGCTGTGATTTTATTTCCACGTATTAAGAAGATAGGGCAAAACCATAGCATGAAGTTGCCAGTTTCTAGAGAGCCAGAAGGTGAAGCTGTGCATTGGTTTCTATGTGCAGCTTCCCTCCGACTCGTAGGTGAAGGCTGCCAGCAGCGAGCACACCGCCTGCTCAGACTTCTGAAGCCTTACCAGAGCTCTTAGTGGTGTGGTTTGGCAATAGGTACCACTAAATCAGAGAGACGGGCATCACTGCAGTTGGCTCCGTAATTGCAAACAACAGCCATAAATCCATTTAAGCTAATCCATGTACCGACTGAAATAAAATCCTTAATCTCTCCTCCTTTCTGTTGTTCAGCTTTCACTTTCAAGTCTTATCACAGCACCATGCCATTAGCTGTACAGATAAAATGGAGGCTTCCAGACTCCTTTAAATCTGAATTTCTGCTGTAAAAATGACTTAAGAAAATATTCGGTGCCTTCCAAGTTAAAGGTGAACTGCAAGAGGTTGAAAATCAGACATGGATTTCTTCCTCCTTTGCAGAGAATATATTGGGTAATGTTCTTTGTGATAAGATGGTTACTGCAGAATCACGCTCTATGCTTTCATACTTCTGTAAACTGATTAAACCAATTCCCCTCAGAAGAAAAACTACTGCCTGCATTGCAATATGAGCTCCACTGATGCACAGTATTACTCCACTTCTTTGAGATTAACAGGAACAATCTCACATGTGTGTCTGTGGTCACACATCTGGCTTTATGCAGCATTAGCACTCCCTTTCCTGAAATCAATATCTCCTGTACATTTTTTCCTTTTCTCATATGCTGGCCCTGCTGCCCCTCAGCATTTTCTGGCAACCCACCTATGGGGAGGGGGCTGGGGCAGAAGAAATGCTCATGTCACTCTGGTAGGACACCTCCTCACCTCCTTCACTGGAGGTGTTTCTACCACTGATAACACCGATAACTGCACCTACTGATACACTGATAACTGCGCCTACTGGGAGCACTGAACACTGCTGTGAAAATTTCCTCTGAAAACTGGAAGACAGACTTTAGCCTCCTCCACCGACATGTGGCTTCTTCATGTTTGGAGGAAGATCCAGTGCAGAAAGTGTTCAGAAGTGCTCGTTTAACTTTTTTCCTCTGAGAAGCTGTTTCATGGAGTAGAACTTCAGCTTCTCTTTTGGCTACAGTATTTTGTCTTTCTCACTGTGGAAATATTGCCATACGTGTTCCAGCCACATGTTGCCCTGTTTAAGAACTGTTTAAAAGAGACAATTTCCATGACCATATTCTAATGGGTGTGAGTTACAGCAAAATAGCTATAAAATGCCATCCAGGGGAGGTAAGGGTGGTATCTGCCATAGTTGTATCTTCGTCTTTCCGTACATTTCTTCCAGGATGCAATCAAGCAGCTAATGAGCTCCATCAGTACGCTGGAACCTCCTGTTCCAGCTGATACAAGCAGTTCTTTTTTTCTCTTCAAGCAGTCAAAATGTTTTAACCTTGACTGAGTAGCTGAAGTGCCCACAAAATTTAATGAGCTAAAGAAAGCATATTTCTAGTGTTCCTGTAATCATGTAGGGCACAGCCTGCATCCTACATCTTTTAGGAGAGGCTTTGCCATCCACTTCACTAATTCAGGGTGTGAAAGACATGGTATGTGGTATCATGTATGTTCTGTAGAAACATCTATATGGCAAGAGTCAAATTCAATGTTTACATGCTGTTTGGAAAATTAATACTGTTTCAAGAAAAAGAAGCCAAATATGATGCTACAACTACATTTCTCATGGTTTCCTGATTTTTTGCCTTCTGATATACCTAAATCCTCTAAAAATGAGGTCCTGAATCAGCATTTTGTACGCTCGAATGTGATTAAAGCTGTTCAGAGGACAAGGATTCCATTTTGCTCTAAATTTCAAGGTTTTGGAATTTGTTTTCACTATTCAGAGGAATGAAAATAACCCCTTCAAACATTTTTGCAAATGGAAATTGTTATGAAATGTCTGTTTCTGGACTGAAAACCTGATCTTCTCAGCTCAAGTTCTTTTTCCTCTGGCCATACGTGACAAGGGAACCCCAGGCAAAAACTTTCTCAAGAGATGTTTGTCAAAACTGTTACGTTGATACAACATTTTGGCTTTGATGAAGTGGCATATTTCATTTCACTGAAAAAATTCTGACCAGATCCAGATGTGATTGACTTATTCAAGCTAAGTAAATGATACATTATGAGAGTCTGGACACACCAAAAAGTAATAGAATAATGCAATGTTCTTTCAAATTGGCAGCATTTGATCTGAATTCTTTTCTTTATCTGTGGGACAAATTCATAAAATAAAAACAAATTCACATAGTAAAAAGGATGTTTCTGTCCATCCAATGTGATCTCCTGGATAATATTGGCCATTTCCTTTAGAATCCCGAACTCATAGGAAAGCAAGATTTGAATCCATCTTTCTCCTCTTCTGAAGAATGAGTGTACATAGAATGTCTGAGGAAAAACACGTTCTTAAAGCTTTGTAATAAAAAAGGGACTAAAACTTCCCCAGACAGCCATTCCCGTACTATAATTGAAAATGTTTTCTTACTATCTAACCTACGTTCCCTCAATGAAGCATCAGCTAATTAGTTTGTGCTAAACTTTACTTTGAAGACCAATTAATTGTTGTTCTCTTTTGCACCAGTTCCAGATACATTTCAAATACAATGAAACTTTTCAAGGTCCCCACTTGCTATTCCTTTTTCTTGACTAGCCAATACATTTCTTCAGAAGTTACCGAATTATTTGTATTTTCTAAATTTGTATTTTTGAAGAGAAGACCTGATGAACTGATTTTATGGAATGGTTTCTGATTCACTTACATATCCTGATTAAACAAAAATCTGGCCTTGGAAGAACATCATTGAATTTTGAGATAAAGACTTCAAGTGACTGAAATGCCTGACTACAGTCCCAAATTAGTTGTTTCAGTACTTACATGTATTCCAGAATGTAAATTGTATTTCCTACATCAGGTTCCAGTTATCACGCCAACTTGACCTCCATTTCAATATGTTTTCAAATCATCCCCCACTTCACCACCTCTGATTGTCATAATGATGTCTGGTGTTAAGTGGAGTTCTGACCTCCCGTGTATGTCGTGCAAGCCTTGGCACAGCCACCAAATGAAGAAAATGTAAGATGGCTAACTTCTTGTGAACTTCACACTTATCAGGGATTTGAAATCCCTGCCTGAACTAGATATTTAGGTATCAGCTATGGAATTTCCCGAGCTATCTGACAAAGTGCAGGTATCACATCAATAGCTCCTGCCAAACCTTAGCAGTGATCCAAACGTCATTTCCTCCTTACTGTGTTGAGAAGATTGGTATGTTATCAGCCTAAACTAGATTTAAACCACAGAGACCCAGAGCAAAAGTG
Source organism: Penelope pileata (assembly GCA_013396635.1). Lineage (NCBI taxonomy): Eukaryota > Metazoa > Chordata > Aves > Galliformes > Cracidae > Penelope > Penelope pileata. The sequence continues at coordinate 910,251 of WBMW01001623.1, forward strand.
TGAGCACGAAAGCAATATGCTAAGTTTCTCTGTAAACAGAAAAGAGGGAACAAATAATCAGGCTTATTTGCTTTGTTTTCAAAACCAGAAAAAAGTAGAGTTGTTGCATTGATTTCATCTCAAAATCTATACACAGAAAATGTGGCTGGGCCTTTGCCTGCTTAACAAGGCTCTATTAAGTTAATCAAAGAGGATAACTTTAATAATTAACTTGGGATGTTTGCCTAATTGATGTAATTGCAGTATCTACTTGATTCAGAATTGAAACAATTTGGGTGGAGTTTTAGCACCAGTAGGAAACAAAGCCCAATTCCAAGTCATTTCTACTGGGAATAGCCTGCCCAAGCTCACATAGATCAGAAAATCTGATTCTTACTGTTTTCTCTTCAAGAAGACTCCTGGGGCCAATGGAAACATATGAGGTTTCACATCAGGTCATTAAATTGCCATGCTTTGTCCTTTGATTTAATTAAAATCTTCTTAGTTATGCAGACTTCTGTGCTGCAAGCTGAAATGTAAATGAATGGGAAGATGAATAGTTTAATATGATATCTGCAGTGGAAAAGACAGTTCTGTCCTCTTACCTGAGAAGCTAAAATTTGATAATCTACCTCTAATTCCACATAAACATCACTTCACAGTGTTTGGAATAACTGCATGTTTAGACAGCTAGAAATTGTAACTTACAGTTTTGGTACTACAAATATTCCCTAAAAAAATTATCTTCTCTTCTTCTGTTCCACCAAATGTTGTTTAAAATGCTGTAAATTTTAAAGTTCAGAACAACATCATACAGATCATTTTGATGCTTTCATACATGGCCTAAATAAGCACAAAAGCCAATTGATATTGTTCATAATTCAATATTCTCCTTTTTAATTCCTTTGGTGAATAGGAAAACAGTCAGTCCCATGGCTATAATCTACTTTTTAATATACTACTAATGATTTATTATAGTTGTCTCTCAGGAAGAAGAATAAGATTATTTTGCATTCTTCCTCTGCTGACTTCAGCGATATAAGCAGACATTTTATTTTATTTCCACTGATACCACTAAGTTCTAAAATCTAAGAAAAACATGTGTATTTCTTGATACCACTGGAAACTAACATTCAACACAGATGTTTGTATTCTGCACTTTTGCATTTTCCATATGTATTCTGTTTTAAAAATCTCTGCTTTGTGTAGACAGTAAACTATTCAATTACTTTCAGAGTATTTTGCTCTACTAGACATAACATCTGCAATTCAATTAAATGTTTCATCTATTTTCTTCATATAATTCCAGGATATAAACCTTGATTCTGTTAATCCAGTGTTGATGCTTGTTTCATTCCGAAAAGGACATTTTGCAGTTCTTTGAAACAATGCAATGCTTGAGAAGTGAAAAGAAAACAGAATATTTTGGCTTAAGAAAAGCTACTATGGAATCAGATTGGTGATTGCTTCATAATCACAGCTTTTCCCTGGCAGACAATTAGAGAAGATCATATATACTGGATTTCTCTCAAGGCACTGAAACGCTTAGTTTCTGTTCCAGTTTTGAGTAAAAGAGAAATTAACAGTTCTGCAGCTTACATTTCTGCGAACTATTTGTTTTTTCATCTACTTCTTATATAATTTTGTAATAATTTCTGCAAGAGCAAGCTGTAGATTTCAAGCAGCTGATTTGCAGAAAGAGATCTGACATGAATTACTGTGGAGCAGCCCCGCACTAGGCAACCTGCAAAAATAGCAGCCAATACTTCCACAGATATGCTAAGAAATGCCTGCTTATCCCACATAAGTGCTTTTGCAGGCTATTTTGCATCGCACTGAGTTTTATATGACCTTGTCATAATGGTATCTAAACACATCCAGACATGAATTAAGTAGCAGTATTAATATCTGCCTCATTCTCTTTCACTCTCTGTCATTGCTTTCTCATAAGGGCAGCACTGCACACTGTGAGGGATATTTATGCCTCCTGGTGCACCCACTCAGCACGTCCGATGCTTGCATGAGCCCAGTTATCCCAGACCGTCAATCCCCCATGTCCAAGCAGGTCCCATTGCTGCAAGAGGTGGTCCTCTGCTGCTGGACTGAGAGGTGCTGGAGAAGTAGCACTGCAGCTCATGGTGCCACAGCTCCCAGGCCTGGACCTCCTCTCCAAGCTAACCTTGAACACCCAGTGGCTTCGTTCCAATTTCTGCACTCCAAAATTGTGCATGTCCTTTGTCTGAAATTGGTGCTCCCTTTCCAGCCCTGTCTTTTTTCTACTAAGATAAAAGCTTCATGCTTTTAGCTTGCTAGAGCAACGCACTTTGTGCTATGCGTACAAAGGAGAAAGTATTCGACCAAACAGCTCACAGAGGAGACAGCTTGTGACAATAGCATCAAGTGTTGATACTGAGGGATTATTATTTTATAATAGAGACTAGAACAAATTATTTTTTGTGAAAGAAAGTCTGCTTTCTCAAAAGCATAAAGTTTATATAATAGTCAGAGATTGGCCAGTTCAGCAGATTTTATACATATAACTGTTATATGTAATATTTTATGTATAAATGTTCCAAGTTTACTCCAGTGTAAAGCTTTTCTTTAAAGAGTAATTCTCACCCCATAATTCACTTTTATGATTTTCTTAGGGCTTTAAGTGTAAAAGCTCAATCTGGTTTTGTTTTATTCTTAAAAAAAAAAAAAGGCACAGAGCAAGTTAATTTTTACATTGAATCTGCCAAAGGCGCATTGTCAGATCTGAAGTTAAACATGTCACTTTTGCAAACACACACACTCACACGTGCATATGCTGATACACAACAGCTTTTTAAGTCTTAATGACAATGGAAATACCTTCATGCAAGTGGAAGAAGGGAGGCCCTGGCTGGAGCCGATGACTACAGCAGGCTGTGCTCATTCTTGGGCTCCTCTCCAACCCTCCCTCAGGCCCTCCTGTTTCACATCTAGTGTAAAGATGTTTCTCTCCCCCAGACAGTTTCTCACAAATCTGAAACTTGGGTTTTCTGCCAAATGCTGGATCTTAGGTTGAGTCCTTCGCCTGACCGCAACCCCTTCCTTGTCCTGTCCCTTCCCATGCCCTCAGAGTGCTGCAATGGGACAGGTTCTTCCCCTCTTCCCCTCCTGCCCTATGCACAGAGAGCTCGCAGTCAAACCATGCACATACTTTCTCCATTGTTTTAACACGAACCCAGAAGAGGACTCAATGAGGCTGAATGAGGAAATTACAGCATTTGGACTGGAATATTATCGGATTACAACCCAAATTTGAGACCCCCCTGGATCCATCAAAGCCATGGACTACACTGCTTACTTAGAAGAACAGTAAGAATCACTGACAGCGGTGCCTACTTCATCCATCATCCTCTTTCTTTGACAGCTGCCCATCATGCAGACATACCATGAAACCAATCCCTTCTTGCCCCTCAATATGTGATTTGAGACAGAAATTGCTCCCAGTGTTTTCTATGATCTAAACTACACCTGCTCCCAGAACTGCAAAACCAAACTGTACATGGCTGGTGCCACCAGAACTGGCTCTGCTAGGATCTCAAGGCCTAACATGTTTTCTCCTCATGTAGGCCATGCAGTATTCGGAAGCTTGCATCTGAGTTTATATTTAAAAGTGTTTTAACTCATACATGCTGCAAAATGGAGATGCTCTTACCATCAAAATCCTGTATGAAAGTGCTTCCATTCCCTGCTCATCCCCACAGGGGCTCCAGCACAAATAATTGCAGCAGCCCCTCCACTGGCACTGCCTCCAGAGTCACTGCAGTCTTCTGGCTAGGTTAACCTCATAGGACTATGTTTAATAAAGTAACACTTAGGAGTCAGCCAGGAATGTGGTCCCAAGGTTCATGGCACTGCAGAAATACAGAATAGTTTATAGATTCCTGCGGCTCTTGAGCAGCTTACAGTTTCTGGTGTTAACATTCCTGGATTATTCTACCATTTTTCTTCACAATCCCACTTACAGAGATTGATCTAGTTATGTAAATGTCAGTTTTCCTATGAAAAGAGAGATTTTTTTGTCAAATGAGGTACGCCAAACTCACCGGGGCAGTCATACACACTGGCTATCAGAAATGAGAAATAATCATTGATCTCATGGGATTATAGAGGTTTCCTCAAATCACTTGGACTCACAGTTATCCATGCTGCTTATATGTTGGTTCATTTTTCAAGTGAAAAAACAGTTTGTCCTGAGGCAAAATCCTGGTACAATTCTGGGGACGGGGTACTCCATGACCTGCTTCTTTCTGCAAGAGGTTTGGTTCCCAGCAAGCCAGGCACTACCTGCTCACACATAGGTAAGCAACTGATACCCTCAGCATCATCTTGTAAAAAACACCAGCCTTCAACATCACCTTCACATTTTGGACAATTTACACTTAAAAATCACAAGTTAAAGTATGTATTTATGCATACACACATGAACACACACATACACACGTTTTAGGGTCACAGAGGTGCTGTCTGGAGTCCATAGGCACTCAGCAGCTCTGCTTTAGAAAAACTGGTCCAGAAGATTATGAGTGGGATGGCTCTATCTGCATTGTTTAGAAATGTTTGCCACCACCTTGCACTATTCTTATTGTCCTGGAAGAGACATCATTCCTTGGAGCATTTGAACTGTTCATTCAGTGATTGCTACATATCTATTAGACAAGGCATGTGATCATATAAAGAAAAACATACAAGCAGCACAGCAGAGGAAGTGAACTAAGGTTGCACGAGTATCTTAATTTGGCCATTTCCTAGCTTATATATGGCTTCAATTTCAATTTTGTATGTTATTTTGTTATAAGCATTCCCATACTCCTCTTAAAGATATTTCTCAGCTGCAGCTCACAGAAATTTTGATTTGAAGCGCTCCTAAGTGGGTGCACACCTTCCCTGCAACATAATTGCTTCTGGATCCAAACCGTAATGACTGGATAGCTCAGTGTGTCACCATAACAACAGCTGAATACTTTGGTTTAAGTATTTTTCCACTATTCTTTTGTTCAAAGAACCATTAGCTGAGTCATAGACTTCACACTCTTATTCTGAAACCGGCTTAATCAGACCAAGACAACAATTTATGTTTGTTTGTCTGTGGTAGACAATAGACGACAGGCCAGATCTTTCTCTGGTCCCAAAGGGGAAGTTGATTGAGCATAACTTTAATTATTATTGTACGATCAGCAGAAATGTGTACTTCTGACACAACATTGTTACCTTTTGGTTTAGTCACCATTTTTTACAATTTCATTTCCATTCCAAGAAAATCTTGAATCAACATAAATAAATACATCTAAGCAACAGATTTCCTCTATCTATAGTTTCAGGGGGATTTCTTATTCTAGAGAGCACATCCACATAGATTTTCAGATGAGCTCTAAATCTTGGTTCCTTTACAAACAATTCCTTTACTGGAATCAAATATGGGAAAATGTTTGATAACAAAACATTTAATGATAGCAGCTCATACTGGTTCAAGAAACTGTCAGATGCATTTCATCACTGAAGGGTTTAAACCAAACATAATGAGAAATAAAACAGTATCCTTATTTTCAAAAGTATTAAAAAGTCTTTGATAATCAAGACTTATGGATGTTAAAAATATAAAATTTATCACAAACCTCCATCACAAATTCCGTAGAGTCCTCCTGGTATAACTTACATTTTGGGGCTGCAGACAGCAGACACTAAGACACACATGGAGACTGAGTTTTCTTCTATAATTCAGCTGCTGAACTACACAAATAATGTTGACATCATGAGGAAAAAAATCTCAAGGATACATGATGCAATATAATTTAAGAGGCTTTTTCAGCTTTGTCAGATACAGGCATCTAATTAATTTAATGAAGAAGGCAGTTCTGCTATAGTCTGTCAATATCTATACATGTCACAAGGTTGGGATGCAAGACAAAATGTTTACAAAAATGATATAAAAGCAAATGCATATCCTGCCCTTGTGCATTGCATCGCTTCTTTTGATTGGCTGCATAACATGGTTAATTTTTAGTTTTCATTTTGGTGATGACTCTCATGATATAAAAAGCCAGCATAAAATCCTGAATGGTGAAATCTTACAGAAGTGCTTATACCTTTGAAAGCTCTTTTACATTAGCTCAAATACCACGTGTAGACGTCACTCAGCAAACTTCTTAATGATGTTCTCTAGCATGAATGGCTAAGATGCAGAATGGCTAAGGTGCAAATCAGCTCAACACAAATCTGCCTTTGGTCTCCGTACAGCTGAGACCACAGCTGAACACCTGTAGGAATATTAAGTACAGATGTCTTCAAAGATTCAAACAAAAAAGAGCATTAAGGAAAACAAGGTGCTGTGTATTCAGGAAACTATATTTGGATCACTACAGTCGCCAGCACTGCGAAAGTCAGACTAATTTGTCATCCAGGAAGCTACAAAAGCTAGCTCTGTCAAACAAATGCGAACCACTGCCATCCCCTGCCCTGCTTCCTGGTTGGAAATAGCATTTGATTAAGTAGCTAAGACAAATTAATTAAAGAATAATAAAATAGTTTACAAGCATGTAGCAATGTTCTATCCCCAAACTGACTATGCAGATGTAAAAATGATTTACACAAATAGGCATCATTCACTGCCATCTTTCAAGAAAGACCTGAACTTTCAGAGAGTTTATAACAACATATACATTCACAAGTATTTTCTCAGACAGACTAGTTTGCTCATAACTCTTGATTTTGCAAGAGCTCCTGGATCTCAGAAGAGATCCTGGATCTCAGGAATATGCTATGCTCTTTTGAACCTGGACCTAAACTCACTTTCAATCCCAGTGTTACCTGGTGAGCACAAAATGCTCACAGTGCAGTGCCAGTACCATTCCTTTTACTTCCACGCTTTGATATGATCATATACTAACTCATCCAGAAGGACGCTCAGAAGCTATTATTAACAATATTTCTGTCGTATTTACTTACTTAGTGGAAATTTGATTAAAACTAATTCATCCCAAACATGGCCTTGTTAAATTAGTTAAAAATATAGGACGAGGTTGTCTGGCTGAGACAGATTAAATCTCCAGGGACTGTAAGGAACTTTAGAAATGTTGGTGAGATTTCCATGCAAATAATAGTTTCTTATCTTTTCTAGAAGAACTAGAAAGGATGAAATGATGTGGAGGAAATGTGATCTAATTTCAAAGAAGGATGCTGCAAATACACTTCTTTGAAGATCTAACTACAAGTTCCCGCTTTGCATCTGGCTCTCTGTTCATGTAATAATTTCCCTTTTTGCACAGGGCGATACGAGGCTTTCCGCACTAAATAATGTGAATAACTTCAGCAATACAACAATGGAGCCATCCAAAGTCATAAAATAAACGAAATAAAATAGTGTCAGCGAACTCCATTCTTCTTCAAGAAAACCTTTCAAGGATGACATGCAAAGGCTTTCTTTCTATTACCAATCTGCCAGATGTGACTGTAGGGCTCAGGTTTACTGGTTTAGGCTAGCAATCTAGAGAACCAGTCTGAAAAGCCTGTGCACGGCCGTCCATTCTGCTCAGCAGTTAGCAAGCTTCTCCTGAGTTCTGCGCATCACACTTTGTACTCCTCCACACAACACCAGGGTGAGAGTCCTGACAAGACACTGTTCAAAACTCACAGTATCAGGGAAAAGATCCTTTTCTGATGGGAAAGAAAACACTATGTCTTGGTCTGTGCGATGTTGTTTGCCATTATAGTGCTGAGGACCAGTAGCTCAATGCTCTCGGAAGCCATGGTTCATTCTATTCACTAGAAATGCGACGTCAGAATCCCAGATCAGATATCTTCCACAGACATGAATTCAGAATCTTGTTTTTTTACTGATGATGTTGGTGGAGGTGTTAGTGTGTGGAGGAGGACAAGGCATAATAGGAAAGCTTTTCTTATTATGCCCTATTCCCATATCCTTCTTAATATTTTCTTTAAATCTCAAGCATGCATTTCTCTTTGTTATGAAAAATGTATGTTTAATTTAAGGTCTAAAACTGAAATACTGCTTACTGTAATGCTTTCTTGAATCTTATTAACTTATGAACTCTTGGTGTGCTGCCCAGCATTCAGAGCAGCTTTTCTGTTATTTTCCAGCTACATCAAAGTGTTTGTCTCAAGGGCTTGAGATATTTTTTTGCAATTTTCAGTAAGCGAAAGCCTCAAGAATAATATTCTAATGTTATTCATGTGTGCTATAACTGCATTTCTCTCTTTGTGCTAAGCTTAGCAGTCCCTCTATACATAACACAGAGGAGAAATAATTCTCCAACACTAGACATAAGTGATACACAGGTTATCTGACATATTATTTCTTCTAGCAACCTTGGGAAGTCAGAAGGGGGCCTCAGCCATGCAGAGAGCAGAACAGCTCTATAGCCAAAATGTTTCTCTTACAACAACTCGAAGACCATAGTGGGCTCCAGGTGAACCAGCAAATATCACAGAATTGCAGGGGTTGGAAGGGACCTCTAGAGATCATCGAGTCCAACCCCCCTGCCAAAGCAGGTTCCCTACAGCAGGTTGCCCAGGTAGGCGTCCAGATGGGTCTTGAATATCTCCAGAGAAGGAGACTCCACAGCCTCCCTGGGCCGCCTGTTCTGGTGCTCCATTACCCTCAGCATAAAGAGATTCTTACGCATATTTGTGTGCAACTTCCTATGCTCCAGTTTGTGGCCATAAATACGAGATGAACTTTTTCTTACAACAGCCCCTATCACTCCCACATGCAGCAGAACCACATGTGAAGAGTATGTATAAATCCAGAGTTTGCTCCCTAGCTGGCAGCATTAATACCTGAAGATGAATCACAAATAATGCGGATTTCCCAAGTGCACGTGTTCCTGATGAGGGACAGCCTTCCTTCATCTCCTATAGAGCCAAATCATACGAGCAGCCCTCTCCCCTTGAACTACATGAAGCCACAGCCATAGGGCAAACACACTACTGATGGGATTTGGAAGGCTTTTGGAGCAGTATATCTTAGACTCCAAAATTCTGCTTCAGTTCATCTTGGACAACACACAGGTGATCACCGTCCATGTGTTTTCTGAACCATGCAGGGCAAACTTCCCTAAATAACAGTCACTGCCCTGCAGAGTCTCATAAACTTTCCCTGACACCTCAAGAGGTGGCTGCAATGTCACTCAGTCAGGGATGCACAAGCACAGAAAGCCCTTCTGCTGGCTGTGGGGAAGCAAGACCACTGCTGCACAAGGCAGAGCATCAATGTCTTTGTCCATATTCAGCTGCTGCTCAAACCCAGAGCTGGCACATATTTTGCCACTGTATTTTACCTCAGCTGCTTCTGGAAAACGTGAGAGCAGGATAGCAGATTTTGATTCTTTCTATCATTATTCTTGTCCTGGCTGGAAGCAAATCTCCTTTTTGTAACATTTTCAGATGCATTGCATGGCTACTGGTACAGGAAAGGCTTCAAGTAGCAGCGCACATCGACGACAGCAATTCTGAATATTTACTGCCTCAGCAGGAGGCTGCAAATCCAACACAGCAAACCAGCAACTCTGCCCTCAGCAAATGAACACTCTGCCTTCACTTCCCAAGGGATCAGAGCTTCTCAGCCTCTGGCCTGTGCTTCGTACAGGAATAAAGTACTTATATCTGTAAGCCCCAGAGGTCTGTTTGACTACAAGTGGTCCTTAAAAGCAACCTGGGGTGGATCTAAATCCACAATGGGATTGCTTTATGTTGCTAAATGAGACAGAGGAGCCACAGCAGCCTTCTAGCACAGCTCTTGGATTAAGGGCAGATTTGCTAGCAACAAGCAACATGGACACAAGTCAGGAAACACCAGCAGGGCTTGCTCCCTGGTGCCTACCACAAAATAGATATAGACTTGTGCTTGAGAGGAGTGTGGAGGGAACAATTTTACCATTCGTTGTTTGCTTTAGACAGCAATTTTAGGATGTGTTATTTTATGTTGCGTGTATTGTATTGTACATCCTCTTTTGCATTGCAGATTCAAACAAACAGTTATTCACTCACCTGGGGCCAAAGCCAACCTCAGGTGACCCCAAAGGCCGGGACAGGTAACAAAGATGAGCTAATCCTGAAGCATGTTACTGCTGAGTTGTGTTGGTGGTTTTGTCTGAACCAGGATGAGAGGATCTGGCCACAAGGAGTTTGTGGAAGCACAGCTCTCTCAGAGAAGGTAACCTATTGAACTCCCCCCAGTTAGTAATCAGGCTCCTTTCATTCTTCTGAATTGCAGATAGTGGCAAGAGAGGGAGCGAGAAATCCATACCGACACTTTCTGTCAATTAATTCCCACAGAGCCTAGTTTATGTATTACTAAACCTGCTGTATAATTGCAGCAAAACCTCTTGCAGTGCTTTGTGAGATATTGCAGCTAATTACTTTGTTTCTACATCGGTCTTTTGTTTCTTTCACAATTTTATCTGCCATTAACCCGTTCGTTATTTTTTCTAAAATCTTACAGTTATTCGGGACTGACTAGATATCTTCTGCAAATAATGATGCAGTGACATCAGCAGTAACACAGAATGCACTGTGGCCTCTTCCTCACAACAGCCAAAAGTTGTGAGTGCCTCTGACTTCAGCGCAACTGCTTCTGCTCTCCAATGGAAGGTGTTCATGAGCCAGCATGTGATGGTTTGTTGGTCTGTAGCACTGGCACTTCTGATTTTAGACAAATTTTTAAAAGATGATATCTTACCATTTATTCTGCCATTGATCTCAGTCTTGATAAGCTTGCAAATAAGCCCTGGTAAAGGAAAATATTTCTGTTACCTCCATTTTACTGATGAGGAAAGGTGCGCAGAACAGCTGATGTACCGATGCTAAGCCTTGCTTTGCAGGGGGTTTAGGGGTAAGACTGCAGCATTCAGTGCTATGGCAGGAAAGGAGACTGCCAAGAGACTGCTGTCTGCAGCTCCTGGGCTCATGTCTTCTGAGGCCAGGATAAAATCCAGACCTAAACTGCTCCTATCTATTATTTGTGTATTTATGGGGTGTCAGTTGCTGAAGCACTGAGAAGCCAGACTAGCCTGAGGCTGCAGACTCGGCCTCCAAACAGAGTTCAGAACCCAGGAATTCCTCCCTTACATTCCCATGCTCTATCCCCTTCTCTTCCTGACATGAAAATAACAACAAAGCCCATGCCGCCATCATCACTTGGACATTTTCATTTGGTATAATAAATGGAAGTATTCTGTCACTGCTGCCTCTAAATATTTACTCATTTTGTCAACATTTTTACAGGAATTTTATGATACAGAAGTGCAGTGCTGCAATCATATAAATCAGGAGACATTTCAGGACTGCTGTGATAAGCCAACTGCATTCCACTTCCTTGGTATGGACAAGAAGGAGTAAGAGAAATAGTAGGGACAGAAAATGTATGTTAATGTTCAAGAGAGTAAAAAGTGCAGCTTGAGAAAGAAGCGAGGTAGCGGAAGAGAGGAGCAGCTGTCTTTTTTTGGTATTCTTTTGTTGCCCTAAGTGATTATCTTTTTCTAGTAATAAAAATCATGTTGTGAGCAGCGGAGGTGACCTTTTGTACAAGTCTTGCAAACTACAGCGATGTGGGAACCTCAAATTAAAATCTGCCAAGGAATCTAGAAGTTAACTCCTTTATTCTCTCTCTTGCCTAATCCATGGTTAGAAAGAATAAGACCAAGGTTCCCCTAATCAAGCATAATCTGACTGCATCTGGGTTAGTTATCAATGTTCCTTTTCCTGTCAATAGATGATAGAAAAAGGCATCTCAGCTAACAGTGAGCAGATAAAAATCTACTTTTCTTTCTCTCCACAAGTTATGAAGAGATTTTGATGGCTACCTTAACCACGGTCAGCTGTATTAAAGCCCTGTGAGATAAATCCCAACCTGAGCCACCACAGCCTAATCAGCTTTATCCTCACCATTTCTAGATTATGAAGAGTTTAATACAAGACACATAGAATCATAGAAACACAACGTTGGAAAGGACCTACAAGATCATCTAGTCCAACCATCAGATAGTGTGCAGCCCTTCAGCATATTTGCTTGCAATAAATATTTTAGCATATTTTTTCCCTGTTCCCCACCCTGAGGGCCCAGCTCCATGGGTATGGGCAGCCACAACTTCTCCTCAGTGCACAAGAAACAAAGGCCAAAGACCTGCAGAGCTCACTGAGCTCCTCAGTCCCCCTGCCTCTTAGCTTCTCCCCATGCTCTTCGCTCTCACCTAAGCTCCCATCACCATCTACAGCTCTTAGCAGCTGGTGGCTGTGATAAAACAGGTCAGCTGCTGACATTCTTCAGATAACTTCTGACGGTCAATTTGGATCAGCAGTCTACAGGAATAGTGCGTTTCTGAAAGCCACACTCATTTTATACCCCAGTGCAAATGGCTAATGTTCAAATATGTCAAATAGCTCAGGATTAACTGTACTGGAAAGTATGAATTTAATTTCCTCTGTTTAAGAATTAGAGGAGAAGCTTGTTTTCAAACTTCACAGTTGAAGAATAGTAATTTCATTTTACTTAGGGGTTGTTTTCTGAGGGGTGCAGGGTTGGTACCATGTAAGGTACCAACGTTAACATAAACATTTTAAAGCACATGTAGTTTTAAGCAAGTAAGTAGCCCTAATAATGACGTGAATACTGCACTATACTTGTGTAGGCAAGACCTAGAAGTCTGAAAAATCATTTGTATTTTTCCCCCCTGAAAAAAAGCAAAAGCAAAATATTTATTTCTTTAAAACCCATTCATGCAGTGACTAATGGCTTGACTTTGGACTGCGGCATTGTCCTGATAAACTTTCTTTCCAAGGTACTGCAGAACAGGAAGAAAGCAAGCAAGTGAGAAAGATTGACACAGGGTTGTGCACAAGGCCAGACTACCCAGAGGCACAAAGTGGCAGGCAGCCCTCCCTGGGACCCTGCTCCAGTGACATAGTATGTCTTTTCATTAGAGGAAAACTGCTTTCAAAGACATCATAGAAAGTCCTGAAGGACGCTCTGACTTTCAAAATGGGACCACAGACAGAGAGTTATTGTTTAACAGCGAAATACTATTTATTAGATAAACGTTACATTTAAATAGCAAGAAAAAAAACATGAAGCCACTCCAAAAGTTAATGTATTTTCTTTGTTGCAGATTTGTCTTTTGTGTTATTTTTCTTGAAGATCAAGTTTTACATAGAAGCAAAGGTACAAAAAGAGCCAGTAATGTAAACTGCAGTTTGCTTGCTCAGTACCGCTCTGTATTCTCCGCACTGACATCACCAACCAATGTTTACCCCCGAATAATCACTTTCTTTCTCACAACCCAAAGATCTTCTAAGTGCTGCAGGAAGAAAGTAAATGTTGTGTGTTTGTGACACCAGTCTGCTCCCACAGCAACGCGTGTCATCTTACATGCAACATTTTGGGCTAAATCCTGCTCTTCATTATACTTGAATTGTGCTGTGGGTTTGCACGCTTTTGCAGAAATTTAAGAGAGGAGAGATATCTCTTGCAAGACTGTTATGGGTACAGCTTTGCTCCCATACTAATCACATGCCACTCATTTCAACCAAGTTGCTCCTGATTTATATTAGTTTACCAGAGATCAGGTTCAAGCATGAAAATTATCAAGAAGTAATAGACCTCTATTCAAAATACAAATATTTTTCCTCATTAATCAGAAAAGGTTATGGAAAAAGTAAAGAAGTGGCTTTATATTTGCTGATATGTGGGAACATTTGCCCAAGTACCAAATCCCCCTTTACAGAAAAATAACATATGCTAAAGCTTTAAAAGGAGTCCAAACAGAGGATTAATTGAGGAGATTGATTTCAGGTTTCTCCACCCTAGTTTAATAGGCTTTTCCCCAACTGAGTTTTGGGGAGTTTGGTCTTTTAAACCGCTTTTTCTTAACAACAGTAAGGAAGAAATCTGGGAACTGATTTACTGTGAGGATTTTCCGTTGTACTCAATGGGCATTCTGTACCGCCTTTTTATGCACACTTTCTAGCTAGTATGAATCTGTTAGGTTTTATACTTTGCATCTACTAGTATCATATATCTTACTCAGACAGTAAATACAAAAGAGCTGGAGCCTGTATTAAAAAAAGGCCATTTCGTGCTGATACTTTACTGTAACATGTAGCTCTTACTTTCAGGTTGCTTGGGACCATAAACTTGCTCATACACTATTGAGCTTTAGGGCTGCTGTGTGCCAGCCAAGAGCCCAGAGTCAGATCACATCTGAGAACTGAAAATCTTCCATAATGTACGTAGCATTCAGCCACAGCACAAATCCTGGTTTGGTTTTGGGTCATGAAGGTGCAAGTCCCTCATCAATCATGTTTTTTTCCACTGATCTAATTCCAGGACATTAACTCTTAAGACCCCCAGGAGCCAAAACAGAGAGGAAATTGCTCCTTTTAGCAGAGGATGGTCTTGGAACTGCAGCATCATGTCCCACCAACAGACAGCCATGCCCCACATCCTGGTGACCCAGCAGGTGGGGATGAGCAGCTGGAGGCAGATATTCCTCCAGCCTCCTGCTATTGAAAGTCCTGGCACAGCCTGATGCTGCCTCAGTGCAGCTCTGTTGGCAGAGCTGGGCCTGCTTCGTGCACTCTGCTGGAACTCGGAGCAGAGGCAGGCGCGCTGGGCCAGGCCCTTGGCTGCGTTTGCAGACCACACACCTAGCAGGCTTGGCCTCACTCCGCTCAGCTAGCGGCAGCTAGAGCTGGTCAGAAACCAGGAGGGGAACACTCCTTTCCTTAGCAGCCTATTTTTAATTGTGAAAATGTTCTACCGAGCTTATTTAAGCCACAGGAGATCAAAACAGCAGGCGAGGGACCAGCTCCCCAGAAGAGTATCCCAGACACACCCCTTTCTCCCTAGAAACAGATATGCCCACACTGTGGCCAGAATTTGCTGACTCTGTGATGTGAAGCACATGATCTGGCCCTTGCACTACATTTTCTGTCAAAGTTGTACCTAGAATTTATGAAACTCCGGTGAAAACAGAACTCTAGTTCTGTTTTAGATCAGGCTGAGAATTCATCTGAGCATTCAGAGATTTTTAATATCTTAGTTTTTTGGCTAAGCAGATATAATGTTTTATTATTTTCCCACATTGCAGGCTTTCCAAAATGTACTGAGCTTATAAGTATAAATGTAAGGAGAGGGAGAGAAAATGGGTAATTACACGTCCCATCTCTTCTTATCAAAGCCGCACGTTGGAAAAGAGGGAGAAATTGGAAAAAAATGAGAATAAAATTTATTGCAGACACTATTTCTCATTTTAGTGGCTGAATGTCTTCCAACTAAGCTTCCTTTCCCAAACCTTGTGAATTCAAGGACTGTGTAAGATACATCTTGGATGCAAGGATTTATTTTTTTTTTTAATGCAAAGAATAATGTTTCCAGTCTAATGCAAATAACAGGAAAAAAGAAAAAGTGTGCTCAGTCATGTCTCTGAGAACTACAGCTGCACTATGATTGTGCACAGAGTTTAAAGAGCCTGACCTGCCTATAGAAACCAGCTGGGAAAAAGAAAAAAATGTATATTCCTACAGGAACTTGAAGTAAAGTACACTTAGTGGATGTTCTCATTTACTCTCCAAAAGCTGCAGCATGTGCTCCTTTCCCCAGGACGTATATTAGTGACCTCAAAGGAGCATTTGCCTGTCACATTACACACCAGAGCTCTGAATCAATATTTGCCTGCTGCTGTCAACCTCAAGCGCTTAAAAGCCATGGCTTCTACCCCAGGCCAGGATGTGAGGAGATCCCAAATCCTTAGGTGCTTTTTTTCTGTCTTGTTCATTTTTCGTTAGAAAGTTTAGATCATGTTTTTTGATCGTGTTTTCCTTTGCCAGATATCTGTATGGTATTTACGGTTGCCAGAAACAAAATACTGAGAATACTGAGAAATACTTTCGGAAGTTCTGCACAAGGTCTCCACTCGTGACCCCCACCTGTGGCCAGCTCACAGCAGCACTGCTGCTCCCCTACAGTGTCACGTCAGTTCAGTGACACTCATCCCCACAGCCACATGGAAACCTCGCAGCCACCTCAGCCCAGAGGCTGACAGCAGGCCCAGGCTCCACAGCCAGAGTGGGAGCAGGCCCAGCCTCACATCTGCTGCCTGACCCAGCACCACCCCTGTTTGCTTGGCAGCATCGGAGGCTCCACGGCTGATGGGGCTGATCCAGGGAGGGAGCAGAAAGAGGGATGAGGGCTCTGGCAGATGCCTTCTTCCACCTCCTCCATGACATAAGGCAGCTATGCGATTAATGTGGAGTTCTCCTTCTTCCACATGCCTACAGAAAATGTCTCCTGCCCCTGCATGAGAGAGCAGGCAGCTGCGGGCCAGCCCTGCAGCCCTGCTGGATCCCTGGTGGCTCCTACAGCCAGAGCCCGCAGTGCGGAGCAGCCACCTCGCAGCCGCCCCAGCAGGCTGCTCGATTCGTGAGCCCCAGCGGTCACTGTGTTGTGTCTAGGGCTGCTTCCCAGCCACCTCTTTTATCTCTTCTACAAGAAATTCCCTGGCACTCCCTCTCACAAAATATCTCCTTTATCACTGTTTCTCATTACCTCCAGTGACCAAGCTGTACAGATATCAGTTACATTCACAATCCAATATCCAAGTGGTAAAATCAGCTAATATGTCACATGAGAGGCAAGCCTGAATTCGGCCTCAGTTTCTGAGACAGATGATCAGAGTTCTTAAAAGTTGTGGTTATACTGATCAGTTATAGCTGCTACTGGAGTTACCCCAGCATTGCTGAGAAAATGAACAAATCTAAATGAAAACGCTGTATTTCTCACCCCTACATACAGGCATAGACTGAGGATCGAATTCCTAGGACGAAAACTGCACAGCATGACACGAATGCTGTGAGTTAAGACAAACCCAGAGGTGTGTGTGAAAGATCATGTATCACACAGAAAGTCAGTTTTTATGTGCATGAGAGCTTCAAGTTGGAGCTTAACGTGGGACATCAATGCACCCAGTCCCTTCACATCTCTTTAGTGCTAACCTGCTGGATTCCAGATATTACAGCACAGCACAGGGCAGAAGGAGGAAGAATTGGTTACCTGCTTATGAATACGAATTCTACCTAGTCAATGTCATAAAGCACAGTGAATGCTTCCAGATGACTGTTTTTAAATCTACCTCCAGCCTATGGGGTAAGGATGAAGAGGACGTAGCTGGGAAAGAGCATGGCTGTATGGTGTATTCTGTATTCTGTATTACTCAGAAGCAAAGTGCCTTCAATGCTTATGAGACAGCGAAAAGATAATGTGCCTGAAACAGTCCATTGCAACAAAAAACTCAGGTAACACAATAAGCTCCCCTGTAATGACCTACACTATAACAGGAAAAACACCACATTATTCTATGGGAGTTAAAGCTGAATGGCATACATTTACAGTGCCTGAGCTATCAATGTTGAAACATCAAAGAAAATTGGATGAGATTTCCAAATGAAAAAGCGGCCACTTCCAATACGGGGATACTAGATTTTAAAGCCATTTTCACAGAAAAAGAACTGATCACAGACTAAACACTAGCAGCAGTTCAGATATAAATGGTTATGACAACTGCATCTTTTACACAAAAAATTATTTTCAAGAGTCCAAGTCAATGATATTTGAAGTTTGTTCTTTAAAAGTTTTCTAAAAATGAATCTGAAAACATCAAACAAAATGCATCATGGAATAAAAACCCAGCTCAAAGAAAGTATTAAGAGGCTGAAGGAATCCGAGAAGAGTCACAAGAATAAGTCAGTGGAAAAGGATCCAAAACCTGTTTAGTCAAATAAAGAGAAAATTAAGAGGTAGTTTGACCTGCCAGTAAACATCTCTATCAGTAACAAAAAGAGGATTCTCCAGCCTAGCTGGTAAAACTATAACCAAGTTCAATGGATGAAAGATGAAACTAAATCATTTTAAGTTAGTTTTTACTGTGATGGAAATAACTCAGTGTTTCAAACAGCTGACGGAATGATTCACTCAGTCTATTCCCTGGCATGGAATAATTTCCAGGTTTAGTTGCTTTTTTCAAAAAGACAGGGTCTAGTTCAAGTATTAACTGAATTCAAGGAACTTTCACAGTCTATGTGATCTCGTGCATCAGCCTAGCTAATCACAATGGTTTTGTGCTATCCTTTAGTACCTGGGAAACTATGGTGAGTATTCAGGCAGTGGAGGTCCCCATAGCATTCAGAGAAAAGAATCAGGAAGTCCTACACGAAATCAGGATGAAACATTCAGGAGAGTTAGCAAACCTAGCAACCTAGAGACACCTGCTTTAACTTACAGGTAGGGAAAACAGAGAAAGAGGTTACCTGTGAAACAGAAGTAACAGTTAGGGAGTTCTCTACCGCTGACTAGAGCAACAAGAGGGCAAGACAGCAGATACTGTCAGGAACTCAGTACGCTCTTGCTGCTGTTCTTATCCTGGAGGCTATTCTTTACATGTTTTCTTCAATCACTGTCCTAAGGATTGTATTACCAAACTTACATCCTTCCTTATTGCTGTACTTGTCAAAGAAGTTGTACTTACATTGCTGACGTATTTTCAGCTCTGCAAGACCTATTACAGGACTGATATGGAATGGGACTGATATTGTTGATGGTTGCAAGTTTCACCTCAACTGTTTCATCTCCCTCTCCTTGAACGTATTTACCGGCACACTATCTTCTCCTCACCCTCCATCACACCATCTGCCGGTCTGAGGCACCGAAGAAGGGTCACTTTGCATGCTGACAGCAATTCACTGTCTCAAGGGTACCTGTGCACAGTCAGCCTTTCTCATTTGAAAGAAATTCAGTGGGTTCAAGAGAGGTTCAAAAAAGCAAGGCCAGCAAATCCCTGATGGTGAGCAGAGCTGTCCACAAGACTGCAGGCAAAATTCAGCCTTTAGAGTAGCACAGCCTGCTCTCATTGACCTCAGTGTGAGCTGTGGGCGAGTATCTGAGGGCAGAGTTTGACACTTTGATTTTTTTCCTGGATCAAAGGGAGGGAAACTGGTTGTTCCAGGATTGCCAGGTCCAAACTAAAGCATCAAGCATGCCCACAGCTTTATATACATTTTGTACATGCTCTCTTACATATTTTCTTGTACTTTGAATATCACATGAAGCAAGTCAAATCTCTACTAGGCCTCCAGTCCTCCAAAACTAGATGCAGGGGCTTAACTTTACATTTTGTGAGTAGCCCTTTCAGATTTAAAAAAAATAAAATAAAATAAAACCATAAAGGCGCACATTTCTGTTCCATTTCTGTGAACAGCATTTCTGTGAGAGCTCATAATTTTTGCTGTTCCCTTCAGAGGGTTTGATAAAAACAGTTATGGACACATCACTGCTGTCCTAATTTTGGGTGGAATGGGGTCTGTTTAACAAATGCCTTGGTCCCTGTGGGTACCTCCTGACAATGACACACACAGGAGCAAAGACGGGATGTGCATGGTATGTCAGTGGAGGGAACTTAATAAAATGTGCCCTGGGCCATAGGCACTCTTCAGCAAAGTCTTCAGCAAAGGGCTTCTTCCTCACCTCCTGCCTCAGGATGCTCACACAGCATGAACTAGACAGGCAGCAGAGAAATAAGGAACAGTGCTGGGGAGGCTGATAAACCCCAGTCCCCGGTTGTGCTGTCTCATGCCTGTATTTCCTTATTCCTTCTTCATTCTGCTCCCTTTTACACCCTCCCTCCCCTGCCCAGCACCCTTGTCCTGCTTCCCCAGCGTGGCCTTTAGGTCTTTCTGCTGCAGGGTAGGGGGTAGTAACTTTAACCCTTAAGATGGAAGGAAGATGGATGGAAGAGAAAAAAAGGAGCCACACCTAACGTTAGTGCCTGACTAGGCAAACATGCAAAGGATGGGAATCACCTTCTCTGCTTTCAACTATGTTTATCTGGGCCAAACTTCTTTCAATTTGCATACAACCCTTGATTTCCCAAGAAAAGGCTGCCTTACCCACAGAGACACGTTTTCCAAAAACAGTGTTCTCACTATCTCAGTAATGTCTGCAAGGTCTTTGACCAAGTCTTGATTTCACAGCTATACAAATTAGAAGTGAAGCAGAAAACACTTTCACTTACTGAATACCACTCTTCCCTCCTTTTCATTTGTTTTCGTTTTGTCTATGTTCTAGCTACATCTGATAAATGACAACTTTAGGGTCAGTGAAGTACTGCAGTGGTTTGACACAGGTTTGACAAGCACTGATCAATCCTGACAAATTTCCCACTGATTACGTTTCAAGATATAATTCTGCTGCAGGATGAAAGAATAGGGACTTTGTAAGACACCTCTGTGGGCAAGCAAGTTCCTCAGATCATTGCAATGAGAAGAATCACAAGGATCCCAATTATCATAAACAATACCGATTTCTAAGTAAGAAGGAAACATGCTGAAAAATTTTACTAAATTCTGTAATCATTGCACACAATTTTAAGTGCATTGACTCAGGTGCTTTCCTCTGATGAGATTGAATTTGTACAGAATAAAATCACGTTGCACTACAGGGAACCTCAAAATAGCCTGAGGAGTCCAGTCAGTTCTGAGAAAGCGTCTTTCCTCGTTAGTTTAAAATGACCAAGTGTGAATTTGCCAAATTCCGCTTCACTGACTTCAGTGTTTTGACTTTCTGGAGTTTCTGTTAGATCAGGTTTAACCATATAAAATGTATGCAAAGAAACATAGGGCATATTTAGCTGACAAATCAGGACACTTGACATATTTTCCTGTCAACCTTGACAGATAGATAGGCAGTGCCCGAGAAAATGGCACCTACAAAGGAACAAGGATGCCTTTTCACATCCAGGACCTCAGCCCACTTGATCGTTGACACTTCACAGAGGCAATTAATATACAACGAGCCTTTCATGATGGAGAATGAAAAAGCACAAACATTTGGCAACGCTCTCCTCTAACCAGACCTAGAGAGACTTGGTGGTTAAAGGAGCAAATTGTGTTGTGACACTCCAGGGAAGAGAATAAAACTGAAAAATAGATCAGTGCTTAATTATAAACTGTTTGGGTTGCATCTTCAGTGAAAATACTTGATATCTGAATCTGGCAAATACTGAGGGAAAAAAGAACAAGCACCCAAATTTTGCAAACATTTCTGATTTTCAGAAATGCTGCCCACTCATTATCCCTTTTTCCTTCTGTTGGATTTCTGGCTCTTTACCATCTCCAGAAAACATCCTTTGATTTATTTACTTGTGGCTTTTATGTTTCCATGAACTCCCATGCTACCAAGTTTTACAACTCAAATGTTTTCTGAAAATGCATTTCCAAGTCATCTCAAATTGCTAAAGGAAGCAGAATTTTGTCTGTACATCCACTAGCAGCATCCTGCCTTTACCCAAGAACACAATACAAACAGCGTCAGGCAGCTTATTATATGGAAACACAAATAATTTGAATAAAGAATATCAAATATTGAAAACAAGATATGCATTTAAAACACAGAAAGTGATGCTTCGATTAATATAAATCTGACTTTTTTTTTAACTTCGTTTTGGGTCTGTTTTTTGCATCTATTTTTTTCAAAAATTACTTTCAACAAATATTGAAAACCATTCACTCGTAGAGACCTAACAAAAAGACTCAATAAAATGTATTTGGTCTAGCAGAGAGGAGAGAGAAGAGAAACACCTCTGATGACATTACCATATCTGTTTGACATTTGAGGCCTAGCTAAAATGCCATTTAAATCTGAATGGAATCTGCTCCCCTTTTGATTAAACAAAACAACAGCTACTTAGGCAAACACGGCGATGGAATACATTTTTCCACGTGTGTGCATATTATTTGCAAACCTTGCCTGTATCGCCTCTGAACTGATTGCTGCAGTACATGCTGTTGAGGCAAAAGGACCTTAAGAACTACGAGACAACGCATATCTAAGTCATAGCCCTAATCATATCTGAATGCATATTCTCAGCGCATGAATTTAAAACCTATCTAAATATTTGCACTCTGCCTATTACCACACTCATCCTATCAGCATCAAAACAATGCCATGTGAGGTTATTATTCGTAACTAATAGCTGCGCTCAGTTACACTGCCTGAATAGTGATTACCTCTAGAGAAGCGTGCGTCCCTGGCGCTTAGAAATCCCCTCACTTTCCCTTCAAACCTTTGGAAATACTTTGTGTGTTTGAAGAAGAAACACAAATTGCGACATTAGCGACCTTCCAGCTTACTTCCTCAAGTGGAAGAGCATGTTCTTCGTTTCATTTTCAGCCTGATGGTCAAAATCAGCTGCACATTTCAAGGCAGCACTCACACACGTCAGAGATCAGGCTTCGCTTTTACCTGAGTCCAATTGACTGAGAATTGACTTCATAATCAGTGGCTGTGATGAAGAGCAATGCCTGTATTTCTACTGATCCCTAGAGATGCTTTTTCTAGGTGTATTACAGGCAGACAAAAGAAGATTTTGCAATGATTTAAATGTCTAGCAGGACAGGTTCTGTATTGATGAAAATAATATACCAATTAATTAAGTCAAAATTCCAGAAAATTTGCAAAACCAAATCCTCACAGTGATAAAAACTTCTCCATGCTAAATTGTAATCTAGATTGTGGATTACACACACACTACGAAATAACAGAAATTAAGCTCAGAATAAATCCAGTGTGGGAATTAAATGTTCTAATTGTGTTTAGGAATGTGTTTTACTTTTTGTAGCACTGATGAGTTGGTCACATAATAATAGGGGACACTAAAAACTATAATCATTTCAGCATCTTTGCTTTAGACAGAACTAATGTATAGGGAAAAACAGAAAATATTTCAGGCAGCAAACGTCATCTGTGTCCCCACATGTGAATAAGCTCCAGCAGATTACACTTTTGTACAATCACTGCTCAGTGCCTCAATCAGGCTACTCACATTTTAATTTCAATTTGATTTAATTGCAAGAATTGTAATTTCAAAAGAAATTATCAGTACAGAATCCAATAGTATTTTATCTTAATTGCAGCTTATTTTTCATGTCATCTATTCTTTGAGGATGATGAATAATTGATTACATGATTTGCCACAATTATTTGATGAATAATCAATGGTATTCAATCAATTTGTTTAGCGATCGTACTTGGCAATTTACATTTAAGTAAAAGATTAAGATCTCCTGTGCAGATAAATAATGATCTATGTTCAAATCATGTTAAGACAGCAACATAGCGAAACCAAAGCTGATCGAGTTAGGGTTTGGTTTACACTTGTGCCACTATAGAGAAGGAAAAGGACAAATGGTGTGAAGTATCATCCTCAACTTCTAACACTCTGGCTTCTCAAAGTGTAAATTTTAAGTAAATCAAACTTAATAACAACAGGTTATTTAACCAAAATAGTATTTACTGCCTTCTATGTGTTGCTTATCAGTCTAGGCTGGTCTTATGAGCAGCTAATCATCAGATGTCTCAGTGCATGTGGGATCGGACATATGCTCTCCAGGCTGTGTCATCTCTCCAGGCAGGGACAACAGAAGGTTGTTCCACCTCGGTATCTCCTGTGCAAATGGAAACACCTCCAGGCAAGGAAACAGCCACATTCTTGGGGAAAATGCTGTGAAAAATCCACGGTAGCCTCATAGGAGTACAGGTAGGAGCCTGATGCCTAGGAGGACTGGGAAGTCTACTCAAAGGCCACTGGGTTTCTGAGTCTTTTGCAGAGACTTTTGCCATCATTTCTGAAATACAATTAGAGTCATTGGGACCACTCCAAAGGCAGAGTACAGTCATCCACAGTGGGCGCGGGTGCAGAGATGCTCGGCCGCCTTCCAGGAGCTGCTCCAAACCCCACAGCAGCTCGCGGGGCTGACTCCAGCTCCAGTGGGAGGAGAACACAGCACAACAGCGGATCTCAGGAACACAACTGGGATTATTTACATGTATTGCACGTGAAAGGTTGTTCTTTTCATCTCAGTCACGTTGCCCATTTTATCCTAGTCCAGAGGAGATAACTGGACTAGAGGAACTGATGAAGTCTGCAATCAAAGGCAGAGCGTGAGGCCTTCACATAAGGATTGTATTTTAGTCCAGGTAGAGACGACAGAGAGAGTTAAACAGCTGTGGAAGATCCCTGGGAATGAAACCCGTAAGAGGCTTTTTTAGCAGGCCATGCAAGGATTCAGCTGACTTTTAAACAGATTATGAAGAACCATGTAGTTGAAAATGTTACAGAGCCAAGGGATAAGGCCAAAACAAACAAAAATGCAAAAATCAGCAGGAGAGCTCTTACACAGAAATGAAGGACTGCTGTAAAAATGAATCAGAAAAGGAGACGTTTATCCTGAAACAAGACTCAGACTGGAAAACCTGAGAGCCCACCCCGTCTCCCAAATGGCAGGCATTCCATCTTCGTCCTGGCTTCATGGCAGGATGAAATTCTCTCCCTCTCTCCATGCTATAACCAGGTTTGTGGAGGAAAGGAAACCAGCCCTGGATGTGGGATGGAGCCCTCGCACTCCTCCGCCTGTTGCTGACTCGAATGGCCAGGGGCAGGTTTCCAGCTGCACCATGAAGAGCGCCCAGCATGGAGCAGGTTCCATGGAGGCTCTTGGGACGCCTGCGGACACCGGGGAGGAAAGCAGTACTCCTGATAAGGGAACTGGGGAAAGCAGCCCTCAAAGCACTGACATTTTTAAAACTCGCTATTAGCCTTGGCTTGTAAGAGTGTTTTTTAAGCCAAATCTACACAGCTGATAAAAAACATACTGCTAGGCACAAGCCAAAGAAAGGAGCTGGTTTGATAAGAATCAGCATTTGAGTGTTTATGCCTAATTCATCCAGGCAGCCTACATGAGCTGACTCCAAAGTGGCCCAGAAACACCCAGTGCAGAGCTAGAACAAGGTGTTCTCATTAATATTAATCATTGATGTGCTTCTGTGCAGCCTTTTGTCCAAAAAGCTCAAGCGCTGCACGAATATTAGATTTTACAAGACCCATGTCATGCAAGACAGTTTTATTTTCTGCATGGAAACAAGGAAACTGAGGCATTCCTATTACCATTTAAAAGTAAAAATAGGAAAAATGGCATTTTCTATCCCCCTTACTTTAACTGCTTTGGTAACTGGACAGCATGGTCTGACCTGCATCGGCTGTCGTGGCCGGACCCAACATCTCCAAATCACAGGATCCTAGAGCCATGAGGGTTGGAAAGGATGTCTGAAGGCCAGCTAGTCCAAGCCAGGAGAGCTTCAGAGCTACATCGGTGCTAGATGGGATTTCTGCTGTCTAGCTGAGGGGCTAGATTTGTTCACCTACCTGCAACTGCAGCTGTAACTTTCTACACATGATTTACACAAAAAGAGTTTTGTGTGATTTCTTGCCTGCCAAGGCTTAGCTAGATGTGAAAGCATGGGATACTTTAAGGATAATCAGAAATACTGAAAGTAGTCACTGGAAGAGGTAAGACCGGAAAAGAAGGTCTTACGGGTTGCTCTGGCACTGCCTTCGGGGGTACCTGTGTGAGCCTATGCAGGTGCTTTCCCCCCCACTTCAGAAACTTTTCACACTTCACATATTCTAAAAAGCTTCTGCAACGTAGGCTAAAAATTGCATTTCTCGCGTGGAATTCATGATATCTGTCTGCACCTCTTTCTGGAGAAAAGTCCTAAATACAGAACAAATTTTAGGCTCTGTACTTCCTACATTAGTAAGTACTGCCCAGGGTTCCACGTGAGTCAGAGCCTTTACTCCGCCAGGGTAACAAAGCTGGGGCTCAAGCCACTATTCAACTTGCATATTGCCAGCTTAGACATCTTTTCTTGCATAAACATTTGTGAAATATTCAATAGAAGTTTAAGATGGATGAACAGCTGTTTAACATGGGGCCTCTTTGCTGTGCAAGTTTTCCTCATTACCTCTCCCAGCCCAGCCCAGGGTCGAAGCAGACCATCTCCACACTAAGCAGACTTCGGGTCAATGAGAAGTGCATCCAACGAAAACATGCAAACAGTGCGCAAGGTCAGAACGTGGCAAAGCCAGAGGGGAGCCAAGCAGCTCCCACAGAACGTGCAAAAAGTTGATCAAGAATTATATCCCCTTCCTCAGTACTCATGTTTGCAAGTTGCGTTTTTTTGTTGTTATTTCCAATGGTTGCAGGGTTACAGGCGTATCTTCTCCCCCGTACAATCACAATGTCCTGTTGGTCTGAGCGAGCTGTTCCAGCAGGGCTGGAGCTGGAGGCCTGGACATGCGTTATTTCACCCACATTGTGGCAAGCAGAGCAGGCTGTAAGCCCAGCGAGGCACTCGTGCTGGGTTTGCACTGCAGACACGGCTGCGGTGTGGGTAAACCACATGGCTGTCGCACACTTCCCAGGGTTTGCCCATTTGGGTAAGCAGAAACTTAAGAGTTAATAGCTTAATTAGAGGCATTTGTAAATGAGGGTCAGATAAACAGATACACAACTTGAAAGAGCGCATTGGCCATAAATGTTTTCACTCCAGATTCAGATCTGCTCATACACGACTGTAAACACCTCCGACAAGGTGGCTGCCTGATTTCCTACACCTTTGGAGCTCGGAGCAGGAAGAAGTAAGCGAGGGCAACCGGGGGGGCTGCGGGCGCGGCCGGAACGCGCCTGGACGGCAGCGCTGAGCGCTGCAGCGGGGCTGGGCGCCGCGGCCGCCCCCGGGGTGTCACACCTCTGGTGCTCCAGCCACAGAAACAGCGGCTTGATGGGATTCAACTCCCGACACCGAACGGTTCCCCCAGCACAGGAACACCGCCCTGCTTCAGAACACGGACTGCAACCCGAACCGCCCGACCCCGCACTGCTGCTTGCTCAGAGCACCCCGGGACAGCAGCCACTCCCCGGCTCTGTGCTGGCCCCCCCCGATCCAAACGCGTTTATTTCACCACGGGGGGACGGATGGGGTAAAATCTCACCCTCCAACTCGCACCTGTGTAAAGGTAAGCGCACGACACGGCGCCCTCAAACACCCCCAGGGGCGGCCGCCCCCCCGGCCCCGCCCCGAGGGGGGAAGGGGTCGGTCGGGGCTCCCCCCATCCCCAGTCGCAGCCGGGGCGAGGCGGGGGCCTTCGGCTTCGGAGCCGCCTTTGGTCGGGGGAAACGGATAGAGTCCCTCTCCCCGTCCTCCGAAAAGCCCCGAAATGGGGAGGAAACCGGAGCTTTCACCGCGCCCGCTGCGCCTCCGCGCACTCCGGCAGCCCCGCCAGTGAGTGGAGCCGAAGCCCCGCCCCCGGGAACGCCCCTCCCGTGTGGCCCCGCNCCGCGGGTCCCATCGGCGGCGGTGCGGAGGGCTTGGGCGTTAACGCGTCGGAAGGAGTCGGAACTGCGCGGTCAGCGCTGGCGGCAGCGGAGCTCGGCCGCGCCGTTCGGGCGCGATCCGCGGGCGGTGCGGCTCTCCCCGTCCCTCCGGTGAGCGCCGGGGGGAACCGCTGTGCGTCACCGCTGCGCTGCGGCGGGGCCGTCCCGGGGCGGCCCTGGGTAGGGGAAGAGCCCCGGGAGAAAGGCACGGGGCCGGGGCTGCCCGCAGAGCTGGAGCCGGGCCCCGGGTCCCGCAGCGCTGCTTCCCCGGGCCGGCTGCCCCGCGGGGCGGGCGAGGTGTGTGCGTGGGCACCTACAGGGTTAATGGCTGCGCCGCTCAGATTGGAGTCAGATGTGGGGGAAAGCAACAGGAGGGTCTGGTTTTTCCCAATATCCTGTAGTGTGATAACTCTGAAGGAGGTAATTGTTGAAAGGAAAGTATTTTACGTGAAGATTAATTAAGCAAGAAGAGCCTTGTGCAAACGGCAGAGTCCTGCTCGCGTGGGGAAAGGCCCTATATAGGGTCACCCTTTGGCTGATGCCGCATCCGAGGGGGATGCAGGCGTTGAACTCCGGCTGCTGGAAAATGGCTTTGGTGCGATTTTCCTGGCCAAGCCATTCTTCCCAACACGTTGTGGCCAATGAGGGTGCCCGAGGAGACAGCCCGTGCCTTGCAGGAGAGGAGAGGGGGAGTGGGAGGGGAGAGCTGGGTTTTGCTGCTGTGGATGATGAGTTGGGAACGTAAATCAATGTATGCAGCGGAGATGGGAGGGCTGACTTGGCACCCGAATGACCTGGCTGTGCAGGACTTCAGGAGTTCTGTCTGTCTCCCCCTATGGTTATAATAAGAGATTAAATGCATTTGGCATGTTTAATTTATTAGCGTATGAAAATCAGATGGCTTTGACTTTGTCATTGTTTCCCTGTGAAACTCTTCCATGCTAATGACCGTCTACGACGTACAGAGTAATTGAAATGGATTTGGTTCCTATTATGTCTTTGACCCCTTCTAATGCTTCAGCCTTTGTGTCCCAGCCCAGAAGTCCTCTCCCTTTGCGCCACGGATCTCACACAACACATTGTCACCGGCAGCGTGCCTGGCTTCCCGCAGCACAGACCGAAAGCCGTGCTTAAATTTAAGGCACTGTTTGTTTGGGTGCTGGGTCTCGTGCATTCCTGGGCTAATTGTCTGTGCAGTGGTGGAGTCCAGCTAAAGCAAACAAAACAAGCTGGGTTTTGTTTATCCTTTCTGCCACTGCTGTCCGCAAGTAAGGAGATCCCTGCTGGCGTTGGCAGGGCTGCAGCGGTGCATACCCGGAGACAACGCTGCTGGTGTCTTATCGTGACAGACTGATCTCTTTCAGTAATTCTAGGAAAATTGTTCTGTGATCTGGCATTGCGTTATGAGTATGTGATCATGAAATGGGCGCTTAGTGACCAAGCGGCGTGCATCAGTGTTAACATACTTGCTTGTATTGAGTACTAAGCTTCAGCTTGGCCTGTGCTGTTCTCTGCTCATGCTGTTTTAAGCAGAGGTAAACGTGAGGTTAGCTCTGTCTCCTGGTATATACTCCTTGTGAGCCATGCTGCTTTGGTCCTGCTCCTGGAAGTGTTTACACAAATGAGAAGCTTTTACCCGTATGTTTGATCTGTTTGGGTTGGGAGTGGCGTGATGGGAAGCACCAGCCTGGGAAGAGGCGATGCAGCAGTCCCCATCTGCCCCCTCCCAGCCCGTGGCTAAGAACGATGGGAAGAAACATGTTTCACGAGTTATAGCACACTGAAGTCATGACACTTCTGGCAGAAGTACCAAGACAGCCTACCACACCACGATTTGCCAAAATTACATGTTTTTCACAGAAACAATTCCTTGGCTGCTGTCAAAAGGAGGTTTCCAGTTAGTGAAGCAAATCTCTCCAGTGTTCTGCTATAGTTGTTTGTATTTTGTTGTGCTATTGTGCACAACATATTGTGATCTTTTTTTCTGTTGGTTGGGTTTTCTTGGAGAAACTAAGTAAGCAAATGATTCTCAAGGCAAACTGACAATTCTTGAACATATCCTTCTGCAGGGGGATTTTTCTGAAGTGTGGTGGAGTGCTCCGACACAAGAGGCATGAGCCAATACAAACACTTTCAGTATTTCTAAAATATCTGTAAATGGCAGCTTCTTGCTAGATTGCCTTTTCTTGGATCTCTGCCTGGAAGGCTAACTTCTTAAAAGTTCTTAAATACAACCATAAGATCTTCAGGATCATTTTGAACCTATCAGAGTGTTGTAGCTAGTAAACCCCTGGCAGGCAATCTTTCAGGCAGGGCTTTCATTTCCAGTGGGTTAGGCATCAACGAAAGCTAGAACTGTGTTATTGCAGTTGTTCTATACTGAAGCCGTGTACTCCTGTCTACGGTTCGTGCTCGAAGCATTGATTGATAGCCCCCATAGCTCTTGGTGTTCTGCCTCGTGTGCTTCTCTCCTTCATTCTCCTCCCTGCTCTGCCCCCTCACTCTTCAGTTCTACTGAGTTGGCAATAGGCTGATAGGAGGATAATGGAATGTGTTCATAGATACATACTTGCAACAGTCTGCTGCAGTTGTCCCTCTTTTATCAGAGTACAGATCCCACAGCTTGCAATTTCAGTCTTTGACTTCAGAAACAATTCTGGTTTTTTGAAACATTTCCAGTTGTGCACAACATCGGCTTCATGGAGCAGCCACATGCCAGAAAAGCATTTCGAACTACGTTCCAAATATTGAAATACGACTGATTTGCTTTTATTTAAAATAAATTTTATTTCCTGTGATTTTTTTTTTTTTAAGCTTGTTCCCTTCTAATCTCGCATCAACTGGCCCCAATCTTAATATGATCTCAGAACTAGGTTTCTGACGGCAGTGTGCCAAACCCATGTCTAATCTTTGTGTTAATGCAGCATACACAACAGCTCTGGCTTCTCACAGGATTTGATCACTGATTTGTATAATTGCAACCAGCATGATTAAAAATCTGCATGTCAATATCATGATGCTCATAATAAAACCTACAGATGTTTTTAAAACAGGGTGATGTCAGTCTTTAAATTTTTTTTAAAGAGACTTTGCTCTCCAGGTATCTTCATTTTGAAGGTGTTTGAGCGTTCTTAAAAGAACACAGATGCAGCTATGAATATAGCAACGTAGGCTTCAGGTCATGCTGAGGGCATGATGATGGTGTTCTTGCATCCTCTTGCAATGCAAGAGAGCAGTATCTTCTCTTGCTAGTCTTTGTGTACACTTTTTTTATTGCAGTCACTTGAATTGTCGTTGAACCTTTAAAGGTGTCTAGACACTTTGCTGTACCACTCCTCAAAGCACTCATCTCTTCGGTGTTCCTTGCAAGAGCAATACAGCCCTCCTTCAACATGAGTGCTGTGACGTTGTTGCCCACCTCCCCCTCCTTTGATCTCCCCATTAACAAGGTACCTGTGTGAGGAGGTGGTGCTAGCTCAGCAGGAGGTTGCCTGGGTGCATGAGTGCTGCTCAACCAGCCCAGCACGACTTGTCTGACACTGCCTGCACCCACGGCCCATTTCTCTCGCAACACGAATGCGAAGTAACCAGGGGACAAATTTAAAGCCTTCTTGCACTTTCAAGTGTGGATCAACTTGTCTAACCACAGCAGAAGCTGACTGGCTTAAAAGTATGTTAAAAACTAGTGTGTGATTAGTTATGGTGGTTTTTTAAAAGATCTTTATTACGAAAAGTGTTATAGTTAACCACCCACAAGTTCAAAAGTGTTTGCAGAGAAATTAAATGCTTGTGTGCACGCTTTATGATTAAAGTATTTTGACTTTTATGACATTTCTAAAAAGAGGCTGAAATATTTTTGCAGGTTCGCTGTTTCTGTACAGAAATAAAAGCTTCAGAAACTGAGATGACAAGTAAAAATGTGAATATTTATATACTTGTAAATGAATTTTATTAAAACATTCCTTCAATGTCTGAACCTAGTGTATTTGCATCTCTGTATACAAACTGCTAGATGAATTATGCCAGGTCTAGAACCTCGCTGGTGAATTGCAGATGTCTTCTGTAGAAGTATACATATGGCTTTGAGAGCTTTGAACTGTTTCCTCCAGCTTCGCTCATCAGAAAGATCATATGGATAACTTCACTGCAAGATTTTTTTCCCTGTCTTATTTGCAAAGCATAGTGGATCTGTGTGATAAATATTAAGTTCCAATTCATCTTAAGGGCTGAAATGAGTTAGTTTGGTACATATGGAATATGGGAGTAAGATGCACAGAGATGTGTTTGTACTTAACAAAATTAGTAGTTGAAAGCGAATGTGAAGGAACCTATAAGCCTCAACAGCTTGGCAGGCCAATAGCCAATGAATGTCTTTGAGCACTGCCAAACATGCAGAAAGTATACTGGGCTCTCATCTGTATGGGGATACTAGAAGCATGCTTGTGAGGATGTTACTCGGAGCACAGCTTTGCTCCGTCTCCTTGGTGACATGGATTTCAGCAGGTACCTGCTGTGGGGTCCCACCAGCATGTAGGAGCGGTGTGAGCTGCCTGAAGAAACCAGCAGTTGTATTATGACAGCTTTTCTCTGGGTCCCCTTTTGCGAGGCATTGACTGACCTGGGGAGGGTACAGGGAGAAGGGAGGAGAGCCTGCCTCCCCCTGGGGAGAGCAGCTGTGTGGTAAATGGGGGCCCCAGTTATTGTGCTGAAGTATGAGCTGCCAACAAGTTCTTGAAGTGCCATCTCTGGCACTCTGCAAGTTAGGCACAATCCCAAGAGCACTCACAGTGAAGGATGCGCTGCCAGGCGGGCGAGTGAGCTGGGTGCTCTGTTAGCTTCTTGTGAACCCAGTAAACATAGAGCCTTACCCAACCCTTCATACAGTCAAGCTGCTTGAACAGTCTTTGCTGGGGATTTCAGGTGGTGTGAAGCCAATTTCTTTCTCAACATGCAGTTCTCCTGTCTTCCTGTGATGTTAAATTGATTATTTTTGTGCAAGAATAGCTCTTAGCTTCTTAAAGTAGCCACTGATGCATTGAACTTAAGTGACGTAGATATGTGACTGAACTGCAGTGACCACAGTGACAAGCAGACATCTGTTTCATTGCAACATGTTTGCTGCTTTTTAGGTTTCTGTGCAAAATCTCCTCTGACAATCAGAGCTCTGTTGTCTAATTCTGAGTCTGCTGCCTTTTAGGCTCTAATTTCAGTGGATTTGTTTTAAATGTCTCCTTGTCTTCCTTCTATTGCATTGTAGCTGTTTATAATCCTTTCTGACCCATTAGTTGCTATGCGTGCCTTAATGTCTTAGAGTTGATGTGGAGAGGTGCTGATATGATGGAGACCGACTGTGGTATAATAGCACAGAGTCATACTTTCTAGCCTGATTTTAAGAATTGAGGTGATACCAGGCTTCATTTAAGGGTGTGGTTTTCTTGTTTTTTTTTTTTCTTTATACAAGTCAGTGTTGAACATCTAAGTAACAATTCCAAAACATTTCAGGTTGGATATTCAAGGCTTGTTCTTTGGTCTCTTTCTGCCTTCCCACAGACTCTGGAAGTAGACCAATGCTTTGACAGAAGAGCTTTCATGGAAGCTAGCAGGTAGATCTTGAAATATGTGGTGACTTCTTTCAGTAGATAAAGTCATCCTCCTTTGTCCAGTTCTGCGCATTTACCTTCATCCTGCTGTTGCATACTAAATCAGGCAGTACTTAATGCCATCGTGGGAAGAAAATCCAGACTTGCTTTTCAAAAGGAAACTTCAGACGTGCATATCTACTGGAGTGCAGGGGAAGACTTAAGTGCATGAGCTACGACCTCAGTTGTGCACGCAAATGAGGGTGGGAAGGAGCGTCTGCAAGCAGGCAGTGACAGTAATGTTCTGGCAGTGTTGGACTCTGAGCTATGCATGACTTCAATCGTGCATTAGGATGGTAGATGTGATATAACAGTGAAGTTGGTCTGTATTCCTGCTGTAAAATGTTCAAGCTGTTTTCCCTACTTGGTTGTGCTGGCGTGGTCTGAGCAGGGACCTAGAGTTGGTTTGAAAATGTTTGGTGTTTTGGAGATGTATTTCATTTTAAGTGAGCTTCCCAAATCAGAACAATGATTGTGTTAGTGCGTGGAGTGCCTTGCCAGGCTGGTGAAAGAGAAGCTTTCTAATCACATGCTGCTGCTCAGAGAAACAGTGATAAAGCTGGAGCTTCAGTTGAGCCATAGACCCCCAGCAGGTCCAGCCCATGACGTTGTTCTGCCACCTCTAGATCATCTCATACTTTGTCAGACTTGAGCTCTAGTGGTAAGCGTTGCCCTCGCTAGCTAATATAGTGTTGGTTTCCTGAAAGACCCTGAAGGGTTTGGGAAGATCTTCCATTTTATCTTGAGCATGAGTCACTGCTAGGCACAGTTTTCTAGTACTAAAATAGTTCTGGCCCCTGCCACCCACTTCTCAATTTCAGGGAATGGAAAGTCTGTTCCTTGCAAAGCAAATGGCCCTGTACTCATTCTGTAGAATATTAGAAGGAAAATATAAATCAAAGATGTCTGTCAGAAAATGTAATACTTCTATAATTTTATTTTAAAGCCAGTATAATGACTGGACTTCTGACTTCTTACTGCTAATCTCCAGTATTTTATTTTATTTTATTTAAAACTGGATAAGTTGCAAGCTCCCCACCCCCCCAGCTAGAGCCTCTTTGCCTGCCTTCACTTATGTACTCTGTTGGTTTCACAGTTCATATACTTGTGTGTTTTTTTGTTTTTTTTTAAATCTCCCCCTGCACTCTGGGAAACATGTCTGCAGTTTCCTTTCAAACACACAAGGCTTGATTCTCCTCTCACAATGGCATAAATTGTGAAAAACTCCACTGAAATCAATGAACGTAAAGACATGTAAAATGGGGTGAGAGAAGAGTCCAGCCTCTGGTTTCTATTTTTAAGCAAGTCTGGTTAACCCAAAACCGTTCAGTGTGCCACTGTGACTTTATTTTGTAGATATCAGTTGCTATACTAGTTTCTTTTCATACATAATGTTTCATTTTCATATACAATACATTACAGCTAGTACTCTCAATCATGATGCATGTTTCTTTGGTTTAATACTGCAGTACTACTGCATCAACTTCGGTAGTTAATAACCCGTATACATGGTAAAGCACTTATCTTACTAAGGTCAGACCCTACAAAAAGCCTGGAGTATAGCTGTGTTTCTGTGCAAGTCTCAAAGGAAGGAAGACTGAATTGACTACGTCCATACAACCTTAACTTCCTTTGTGGTTTTCTGCTGCTTTATTAGTTCTCCTCTGCGAATCTTGTTCCCTGTTGTCCAAGTTCAAGATACTCATTCTTCACAAACAAAACTTTTTCAGCTGTTTTTCCTGTGCTTATGAAGTGTTTGGCTCCATTCTTACGTTTTGTACATACTGAAGAATTTATTTTAACTTCAAGTTTTTTCTGAACAGCTAAGTACTTGGCAATAAAGCTGGAATATCCACACAATTTCTGCCATTGCCTAAGTTTTGGTGGTGGTTCACATTTGTTTATTTTTTGGCAATGGATTATGGTCCTTAATTACCATCAGTAGTCAAATAACTGAATGAGATTATACAGCAGTGCTGTAAAAACTGTTCATGCTAGCTGTGATCTGTATATGTGTGGGTATCTTTGAAAACAGTCACTTCATTCATTAACCAGTGCAACAGGCTCCAACCTTACCACTATTTAGTTCTTGAAATTAATGCAGTATTCTCTACCTAACTGAAATGTTGCTTTGACTGCCTCTTTTTATAGTTTAAAAAATAACATGGAATGTCAACTCCTGTAATGTTTTCTAACT
Organism: Penelope pileata; assembly: GCA_013396635.1. Taxonomy (NCBI): domain Eukaryota; kingdom Metazoa; phylum Chordata; class Aves; order Galliformes; family Cracidae; genus Penelope; species Penelope pileata. The sequence goes on from WBMW01001623.1 coordinate 945,369, forward strand.
TGAAGTAGATCTAATGGCTTGTTTGAACTTGTTTTCTGTTGAAGTAGTGAATTGCTGCTGTCCACAAGGAAGTCTCTTTAAACTTGAATGCGGTAAGCTGAGTGTATCACTTAGTCTTGCTTTAAGCTGGCTGTGATGTGAGGGAAAACCCTGTGGTGTTTAGCCCCTTCTGCTGTTCAGTCCTTAAGCTCTCCTTTCCAGCTTTAATCTATGTCCCTCTTTTCCCCCCAGGACAACAGCTTGCTTAACTGGGGTGTAATGGTGCTGATATATCAGGATATCAGTGAAGTATCAGGTACAGAAAATGCTGCAGAAGCTTGCTGTGCCACACAGTGTTGCAGAACTATCGTCCGTGTGACTTCACACCCACTGAGGTTCTCCATGACCACTTTCTGCCCTCTTGACAACCAAGTTTTTCCCTCAACTCTGCTAAGTTTTGCGGTACCCAACGCAGGAAGAATGAATTCTAGATACTTCATTCATCATAGCAAATTGATTGTAGCTTAACTGTGGCTCTTTTGTGATCTGACACTGAGGCAGCACAGTGATGGAGGCTGAAGCAAGGGGTGCAGATACTGCTGTGAGCTGTCATGATGTTGTGCAGCAGTGCATGCCTACAGGTGATGTGAGGAGCAGTGGGGGCAGAGGAGAAAAGAGCATATGCTAGAGATGCATGTGCTTGTCAATCAAATATGCTCTTATTTAAGAGCTGATACCTCTCACCTTTGTTGTGGTAGAGCAGTCCTTAGCGTGGAAGAGGGACCTGGCAGTCTTCTGAATGCAGAGATGCTGGATGTTTTCCCCGCAGCAGGTTTTCTTCATTTCTAATCTGATGGCTTCTGAGACTTCTGCCGTGCCATTTTTAAAGCATTAAGCTCTTCTATGACTTGTGGAGACTACAGTGCTGGAAGATAAACCAGTTTTGGTAGTATTTTCAAAACACTAGCTCTGATATGCAGGAGTTGGCTTTGGTTACGTGGGGGGAGTGAGGGTACCTAGGCTAGAGTATGAGACACTGGGAAAACCAGTCCCTCTGAGAAATTGGGTGTATACAGAAGGCTTGAAGGAAAAACAAGTGTTTTCCAGGCTATCTGAAGCACCTTACCAGCTTCATGGATGAAGCAGCTTCCATTGAAACGGTATAGGAGTAGAGCGGCATCCTTCCGGATTTAAATAGCTGTCAACTACTACAACCAATGAGAAGACAATAACATGTAATGAGGTTGGTGACTAAAGTCTCCAAAAAGATTTCAGTGATCTTCTGCTCGGTGGGAAAATGAGTTACAGAAGACTTGACTTCATGAAATGAAGATGTATTCAGAGAGATGCAGAGTTTGAACTTGGTTGAACAGTTTTTTCCACAGAGAGAGATCTGATGGTGCAGTACTTTTGCAAGATAGTCTGCTTTGGAAGCAGTAGTAAACTTGAAGTAGATTTTAGGAAGCAATCTTTCTAGTAAATAATTTCAGAGCCATTTGCTTGCAATCTTGGTCTGTATGTAGGTATTCTAAAGTGACTGGATAGGTCACTATGAATCTATTCCAGTCATCTTTTAAAAAGTATCTTTTTATCACACAAATGCTTTTGGACAAATATACATGTCTTCTGTTGCAGTAAGTGAAGATGTACAGGGTCAGGAGCATTTGGCACCTCTTGAGCAATCTTTGTGTTTGGTTAGAGGTCTGCATCATGGTATACAAAGCAGGGAAGTACTTAACGCTATTAGAATAGTCATGTATTAATGATAAAAGGCATTCGTGGTAGGGGGAATAAAGAACATGTTAAAAAATGCCAACAAGCTTTGTGATCTTTTGGACAACTGGTTAAAATTGTGTTTCTGAACTTCAGCCTGGGGAGCTGCTCCAGAGCTGAGGTGTTTCTGTCGCTGTGAAGCCAGCACTGGAAGCGCACGGCCAGCACAGCTGCCTGGGGAGGCGTGGGGCATCCAGGAGTCACAGCCATATGGGCTGCCAGGAGGAGGATCACTTGAATAGTTATCTTGAAACTGCATGGGTGTCAAATACACAGAAGGAATGGTAGTCCTGCGTTATTTTGCTTAAATACTGAGATGCAGGGCTTGTGCTTTAGTGACTTGGCTGTGTGAAGGAAGCCCAGCTTTTCTTGCAGTGCCTGCCCAGGATCTCTCGGAGCAGGCTACTCCAGAGAGAGGATCAGTGATGGTGCCTCCTACAGGTGAATTCCTGCCCCAGTGGAGTCTGCTAACACTGCACAGAGCTGGGGGGGCAGAAGCCCCACTCGTGTATCACACGTCAGTGAGCTGTGAGGTGTGGTAGCTCCCAGCCTGTGGCCTTGGGACTTCAGCCTTTCTCAGCCTCCCGTGGAGACCTCTTGGTCTTAGTGGAAAAACATCCTGTGCCCTTATCTCCTCATCGGGGAGAGCTGCAGCTGCAAAGCCTTGTGACGAAACGGTTAATAAACCTGAAAAATGACAGCTTTTCGCCCCGACTCCCTCTGGATCGTGGAGCTTTGGCGGAAGCAGGCGCCGTGCGGCCGCTGGCCGCGTCGCTTCGGTGGAAGCGGGGGGCCTGCTGCCTGGTGGGCCGGAACGGCAGCAGCGAGCGGTGTCCCCGCTCCTCGAGTAGCGGCGGGGAGGCCGCTGGGTGGCACTCGCGAGCTGGCGGCGGGAGGCCGGGCCGGGCGGGCGGTGAGGGCCGGGCGGGCGGAGCGGAGCGGCCGGGGCCTGGGGAGCTGTGGGGAGCTTCGAGCAACGCTGCGGGAAAGGCTGAGATACCGGATACAGGGAAATCAGGGCGTCCGTGCTGCGTTCAGTGTGCCTCGTGACACTGTTACGTCTCTAGGACATCTTTAAAAGATCTGCTTCGTCACACTGAGAACAAAACAGAAAGCATACTTTTCACATTATCATAATCCTACTTGCGTTGAGCAAAATACATGATTTTGAAGGCCAGACAGTGTTCTGCCAATCCAAGAGGAGTCCATATTTTTCTATTCCGCTGCTATTTTTGTCTCTATGACTCTGCAATCATCCAAAAATTGCACTGAAATCAAAATGAAGAGGAACCAGACCTGAAGATCCCAGCCCATATGCTCAAAAATCTGCCTGCGTGAGCACCTTGTGGAGAAATCCCCTCTCTTCATTTTCCTGCCTGGAGCGGGTGGAGCTGTTTTTCCCTGAGCAATGTTTGAGAAGTTTGGGTGAAATGAGCCTTCAACCTCAGCTGCTCGGGTCGGTGGGTGGGGGAAGGCAGAAAGCAACGCAGTGATGGTCTGCATGTGGCACTGCTCTCGCAGCAGGATCTCTTGCTTGCCAGGCCTTCTTTTCCTGGACAGCTCTCTGAGGAGGAGCTCTGCCTGCTGTGGTAGCTGTGCCATGGGCATCTATGTGGCTTATTCCATCTGAGTGAATGAAGGGAGCCTGATAACAGCCGCTCCACAAACACAGGAGACAATGGAGGAAAACCAAACACTTTGAAGTCTGTCTCCAGGCCCCTGGTAAGCTGCCCAAACGAGTTTAACTAGGCCCAGGAGCTGGAGGAGGGAGGAAGAAATGGGCTTTGCTGAATACCTCAAGGAGCACTTCCTTATCATCCTCATTCCTAGAGAGCCTTTGAGATGAAGTGAGCCTGTCCTGCAGATACTGCAGCAAGATAGGCCTACCTGAAACAGTGGAAGAAGTGCGTCTGATTGGGTTAAGCATTCATGTGTCTCTGTGTGCATACTGTTAACATTAGATAATAAAGAGGAGGCTGTTTGAGGTGAGAAACTATTGGCCATTCTTTCAAAGGAAGGACAGGCAGGTGCTAAATTCAGGTCTGAGCAATGCTGTTTGGCATACGATCTGTGGCTGTTCTAGGTTCCCTCTACTGGCCTAGAAAAGAGAAGGGACACCTTGAAAGGTCATAGAGACTTCAGGTGAACTGCACCGCCCAATGCAAGCATCCCACTATTTCCAGTGGTGCGAGGCTACCCTTATGCAGGAGAGGGATGCAACTCACCTAGCAAATGCAATGGTGTAAGCAGAGCTTATGCCAGCTGTACAGCCCTCAGCCAGGTCTGTGCACATGCGGAGGGATCAAAGCTGCTGGAAGTTGAACCCCAAGCTCTGTGTGTATTATCCTCCTTTACTTGAGTCAGGCTGGTCCAGCTGCAGAAGCATTACCTATGGGCAAAATACTCCCAAGTATTCAGAAAATCTTATACAGAAAAGAAAGGGGGAGGAGTTGCTGGCAGAACACAAGCATTTGGCCAACTTCTCCAAAATATTGCTTGAAAATAAAGCAGTGGTTTTCTTGGAATGTTAGGCATATGGTTTGAGTGTTGTTAGCTAAATTCTTGCGTCATCCTGTTCATGTGAGAAGTGTTACTGGCTTTATAGCTTTTGTGACAGGAATCTAAGACAGAGGTGCTAGTAAAGAATCACCTGAGGCAGGCATCGGAGCCATTGTCAAATAGACCAGAAAGCGTTTTTCTGTCTTCTGCAAATACTGGTTAGTGCTACACCAAACAAAGACCTGCCCCCCATGTGTGTACCCTTCTTCCCACAAGAGAAAGAAAACATTCTTTCAGGGTTTTTTTGTTCTTTGAATTCAATCTTGGGAAAGGAAACTCTCAGTGGTAAATAATTAGGTTAGGAGTTAGCAGGATGGACTTAAATGAAAGTGCCTCCTTCAGCGATTCCTCTCCCATCTTAATTGTACAATGGACTTTCTCAGCGCTGCTTCCTGGTATTCATCCAACCCTGAGTACCTGTAAACAATTAACATTCTCCCACATGGCACACAAACCCTTGGTCAGTGTTTAACAGGGTATTTGTGTGTGGCAGCAGTTTAACCTCTCCTCGAGGAATCCTTCTGTCCTCATGCTGCCTCTCTTCCTTGTCGTTTCCTCCCAGTTGCTTGTGGCTCATGTATTCTATTTATATACAGACTCTAAATACTATCCCCACATAGCAAGAGCTGTGTCTCCTCTGTCCCGAGAAGAAGCTATAATTGCATCGGAATAGCAGTTTTTAATTTTACATCTCTAGTAGCCCCTACCTAATCTGTTGTCCACACCTGCATATCAGTTTGTTATAGTCATAAGCTGCTGATACAAACCTGCTGTTCCCCTCTCTTATTGGTAAAAATGAAAAAAGTGATTTCTGGGCCTTCTGTAAGGTTCCTCTTACTGCTGTTGTCTTCACGTTCTCAATTTGAGCAGAGTACTTTACTGGCTGCCTCTCAGCTGGGGCTGGGCCCTGTGGTGCTTTGTTCTGACACAGAAGGCTGCCTGCTGGTGACCTTGTGCCATGAGCAGAGCTGAGAGATGCTGTGAAACGTGGCATGGTGAGTGCCTCTCCTGCATCATAAGACTGCAGAAGCTGAAGGGATGGGTGGAAATACAGGATGTGATATTTGCCTTGCAGACTTCTGAACACCCTGATATTGTGGTGGGGAGTTTGACCTTTGTTGTGCAACTCACAGAGATTGCTGGTGAGGTACTGGTGAGCTCAATCTGGAAAGTACTTATTAGCTAGTGGCAAAGGTAGCTAAAAAAGCCCAAACCACCATCCCCATCCACCTCCAACCATAAAGTAAAAATGATCAGCTCTCGTGTGCTTCTGGAAAATGAGAGCGTCTCTCCTACGTGACAGCTTTCACTCCCAATTGCTCAGCCCTGGTGATAGCTTTATTATGCGATCATGAGGCAGTAAACTTGCTGTAGAGGAGTGCTCAGTGTTGCACTACTGCTCTTGGAAAGGAAAACAAGCCTGAAATTTTTGAATATGTAGTTGCATCTGTGATATCAGTCCTGTGAACTTCAGCAGCGGTTAGAGCGCTTCAGGATTCAGTGGTGCATGCTGCCTGCGATCGTCTTCTTGATCTTGAGATATCTTCCTGGGCTGCTCAAGGTGACTCCAAGGATCAAAGTTAGACATATTCTGCACCAAAAGAAATAACAAATTGCTGGAAATAATTTTACCCAGTCAGTATTGAGAATGAAACAGATTGAAATCTTCAGAATGAGGGAGGAATGGGAATGGCCCTGACTTTTTAAACAGTTTTCCTAAAAAATGTTAATGGATAACTACAGTGTTTTAACAAACATGCTTTGCATTTAAAAGTACAGATACTTGTATTTCCAACTTGCAGTACATCAGTCTTGCTGGAAGTACTTACTGCTCTGTCAGACTGACCGCTTCCTATCAATTACAAAACTAGACGGACATTGGATTGATAAGGTGTAACCCTGAAGCTGCTTCCTGTACATGATCTTTTAAAATTCTTTCCTTATCACATTCTAATCGTGTCTGGCAACATGACGCATGCCTGCAGGGAATGACAGACTGTGGTCATGTGGGATTTTTGTTTTTAAGTCTTCTAGCATAAATTTTAGGAAGCTTATGTTGATCAGGTAACACTTCTGAGTGGATCGTGTGCTGTCTGCACACCCACATGTATTATGGATGAGTGGTGCGGGAGCACGAAAAACTGACAAGACAGGCAGTAGTCTGCATTTGATATTCCATAGTTCAACATTTATGCTGTGACTAGAGCAAGCTAAAGTTCAGCAGGATTATGAACTCAAGGAAAGCCTAGTGATGCAATTATAATTGTTCTCATCTGTGTTGCTTCAATCTTAATACAGAATCAAAGCAGATGAGTAGTTTTACTGTCCTTGGCGTGCACAGAGACCGGTGAGCCTTGCTAGGCTCCAGAAGAAACTTTGCAGAGCTCGGGCATCGCTGGGATCCTAGAGCTGGTAACGTGCCTGTGCAGCTCTGCCAGCAGCAGCTGAGGTTGGGTTAGTCCTGTGGCAAGTTGACTGCAAGTGGGTTATTTTAAGACGTGATCTAGTGTTATTGAGAAGTAAACACGTTGTTTCAGCTTTCTTCGTAGAACAACTTGCTTATGAGTGTTGCGGTTGTCCTTTCCCTCCAAACTTCAGGTGCCAGGTATCTTTCCTGGAAGCTATATTAAGAGTGAAATTAATAGGGCTGATCAGTGGGGAAATCCTTTTTTGCTGTAGAATACTCTCCGTATTATGTGCTTGTTCTTGTCTCTGTTAACTTCTTCTGATACCCTTTTCCTGTTTCTGATGCCCTCTTCCTAGGAAGTTTGATACCTCTGATAGATTTATTTAGACTTTTCCAAAGGTTTCTCCTCTTTCACAGAAATGTCAAAAATGTTTTTGTCTTATTTTGTTAAACAAGGGGTGTGATCTAGTACTAGATCTAGAGGTTGGCAACCCTGCCTGCAGCAGGGGGTTGGAACTTGATGATCCTTGAGGTCCCTTCCAACCCAGGCCATTCTATGACTCCATGACAGGAATTTCTTGTTTCTTCTGGAAGCTCAAGCAAGTTCACTGGAGGGCTCACATTAAACAACTGACTACTGCCGATCACTGTTGCCTGGCAGCACCTCTGTTTCATAAAACCAGCCTAAAATATCCGCTGCCCAATTCTGTGAAATGTGTATCTCAGGTGCCACTGTTTTTTGTTTATTTTTGTTTTTTATATAGGACCGAATTAATTTGATAGACCTAGTTTGTGAACATCTTCTGTAAAGCCATCATATGGAGCCTCAGGGCAACTTTTGAACAAAAACTTCAGAGAAGCACGTAGTACTGCTGGGGAGCTTCACTGACAAAATGAAGATCTAATAACACTGAAAAGGCATTTTGTGTCTGACTCTGAAGTCCTCAAGTCCTCTGTACTGATGCTTTTTGAGGGAAACTCTTGGGCGCATTCACCTTGCATAAAAATAATCAGACCTAACAACTTTGGACTACTGCTGGCAACTTTTCTGGAATCTTTTTACTTAAGACCAAGTACATCTTTTTAAGCAAACATCTGTATCCTAAGAAAGACAAAACATGAAATTTAAAACAAAATCCATTGTTTTTCTTTAAGTGTTCTTACACAGTTTATATTGTATGCTTAAGCTGCACCTGTTCTTCTGACTTGACTTTGGCTTGTTCAGTTGAAGAATATGTTCCTATCACTATGGAATACCTTGAGCTACTGGGATAGAGTAACTTCTGGCAAATACTGATTGCTTTGGCCAACTTGCACAAAATTGTATCCATTGCACCAAAAGTTCTTTTTTCAACTGTACTTCAAAAAAAAAAAATAAATAAAGAGTGCTATGGTATCAATTAAAATGTTCATTTTAAAGCTTGAATGTTTGTTGGGTTTTTTTCTCCCCAAATCCATCTTTCTTACCAGTAGAGTCTGTCAGGAAGGTACCAAGAAAGTTAAACTCACTACATAACTAGTCTCATTTGCATCCAAAGTATTGCATATGTTCTTTCCTGCCACTGATTAACTTGGTCCAGACTTGGGTCTACCCTTTCCCCTTTCAAGGACTTGAGCTCAGTTGTGAGTACAGCAGCATTGATTCTGAAAAAAGCCACTCATGGGAACACAGTAGTTTAACATCAAGCGGTAAAGATGCAGGAGGTAACGATCAACTAACGGAGAATTTGGAGGAAAAGGTGAGGAAGTAAATACCTCATCTACTTTGCAAACTGTTTATTTTTTATTTTTATTTTTTTTTTATTTGGACAGAAACAGGCCTACAGTTACCCAGTATGGAAAGGATACTGATGGTAACCTAGCTCTGAGTTGAGTGGGAGTTCTGCACCTCAAGGGTAACTTTAGCAAGAGTGTTGCATTCGTCAGGAAGCAACGCTATTGTAACTCCCTGAAGTATGAGCAGTTCTTCTACTGTATCTCATCGTAGTGTTTTGTTACTTTTCTCATCTCCGTGGCCGTGAAATGGGCCAGGGGTTTGTTCTCAGAATGTTTACAAGAACAGGAAAGACTTCAGAAAGAGCCGCTTGAGAATGCAAGTCTACAGTAATTCCGGAGGAAAACAGAAATGATTCTCAAATAAAAGGTTAGAAGGTTGTTGTCTCCTAAATCTCTCCATGGTAGGAAGAAGGCTCAGAAGCTGGTCATTCTAAGGGAATACAAAGCCAGTACTTAAAAATGAACTTGAACCTCCAAGTTCATTTTATTTTCTGTGCAGAATGCCTGTATCATGGTCCCTTGCGAGTTGCTTAAGTTGCACGTTCACATCTTTCAGGGAAAACTTCAGATTGTGGTTTCCTTCCAGGTGATTTGGGAGTAATAAGGAAGTTTGATAATTCATAGTTATGCTTCAAAGAAAAAGCAAAACTCTGAAACTGCAGATGCCCAAAGATGTCCGCAGAAATTTAGTGGAAGCTGGTTTGAGTGGGGATTGTCATGAAGACTGTCCCTGAGTTCCCATGGCTGTTCTGGGGATCTGAAGGCAGTTTGAGAACTGCTCGAAGTCTCTGGGTGTAGCTGATGGGCCCACTGTTGGTGAGGGCTGATGGGGCTGGGAGGTAAGCTGGCCATGCAACAGAAGCGCGTGCTCCCAGAATGCACAAATCCAAGCTCCGGAGCAAACTTATTCTTTTCCTGTGTTGTAGTCCAGCATGTGAGTCTACCACTGTTTCACTGAATTACGTTATCATGGATAAATAATTAAAACTTCTTTAATCTTTCTGTAAATTGTTAATCAATGCTTAATTCTTTTTGTATAGATTGAGCATTCACATACTTAGGCTGGATGTAGAAAGTTGCATTCTGCTTACAGAGGTACTCAGTACTAACTCAAACAGCTAATTTCCACCTACAGTGAATTTATCTTTGTCTCTTCTCGCTTTCCCATCCCAATGTTCAAAAGAGGAGAAAGATACAGCGTGTCAATCTGAACATGAAAGAACTATTTGACATAGATATGACAATAGCATTTTGAGAACAGTGGAGAGAAAAGTGCTTGTGTAGGGCCAGCATCAATTGGCTCAGTGATATTCAGATAAGCGCGGCTGTGGTCTGTCTTGCAGTGGTGTTACTGCTTGTCTGACCTCATGGTGAACTGGCTTAAAGAATCAAATCAACAGGAATTTTTTTTTTTTTTTCCCCTTCTCCAAAGTGTGCTTTCTGCTTGTTTAAATTCATGAATGGTTGCACCATGAGATCAACTGAATGCCAGTGCTGGCATAAGGAGGCTGTGTAGTCAGCAGAGAGGAAAGACAGAGTGAATCCCTGCAGCATCCCAAACATAAATGGGTTTATACTGTCCTTACACTGTATCTCAAAGGTCCCTGGTTAGGCAGTTCTTGTTCATCTTGCTTTGTCTTTTTCTAGGGGTACACTCTATTTCATGCGTTGAAATAGCTGGGGAGGCTGCTACCTGTGGCTGCCACTCCTGGGGTTAGTGCCCTTTGCTTTCTTCTCTCCATTGTCTTTGCCGGAACTGGCTGCCCCTCCCCAGCAGAAGCCTGTGTATGTTTCAGCCACATCAGTGAGCATTGCAGTCTAAACCATGGGTGACAATGGGTCTAAACCCATGTTGCTGGGCATCCAGCTGAAGTGGCTGAGATGCGTGTGTACTCTGGAGAGATGACATTTGCCAAAAGGATGGGTTAAGCAGCCAAAGGCAGTACCTTTCTCAAACTTCCTCAGCTGAACTTAATGTGGAGTACCTTTGTCCCTTCTCTGATGTCCGGGGAAACCTCACTGTGGCCTTTCAGTACTTAAAGGGGCTTATAAAGGGGAGGGAGGCCAAGTTTTCAGATGATCTGATAGTAATAGGTCAAGCGGGAACAGTTTTAAACTAAAAGAGGGGAGATTTGGTTTAGATGCTAGTAAGAAATTCTTTATTCAGAGGGTGGTGAGGCACTGGCACAGGCTGCCCGGAGAAGCTGCGGGTGCCCCATCCCTGGAGGTGTTTGAGGCCAGATTGGATGGGCCCTGGGCAGCCTGATCTGGTGGGTGGCAACCTGCCCATGGCAGGGGGGTTGGAACTGGGTAGTCTTGAAGGTCCCTTCCAACCCAAGCCGTTCTAGGATTCTGTGTCCTGTGTGTGTTTGTAGGTCTCTGCCTCGAGGCATGTATTTTCTCTATCTTTGAGGGAGCCTGGAAATACATAGTGGGGAAAGCTGTGTGAAGCTTCAAGATGGTGAGATGGCAGTTAGGTAGAGTGTGTGCCCTGAGGCAGGGTAGGGGGAGACATGTCACCAGATCTTTCAGGTCTGGGGTTGAGAAGTAACTAACAAATCCGAACTACGTAACAAACTTTTTTTTTCCTATGGATAAAATCCAAGACTTTTTTCCCTAGTGCCTTTCTTTAATGTGTGGTAATTAGTAAGGTAGAATTAATTCCAATTGAAAAAAAAATCAACAGTTAGTCCATGTGTAGTCAATGGAGTGTTCAGTTCACACTTTTCCATTTAATCTTCCAAATCTTTTTCTAAGGCACTGCAACTTGTTACTTAAAAGTGCCAGGAAAAGACTCCAGCATTTGAGTTTGTTTTCTAAAGGAAGGGAGTTTAGATTTGCATGTCTCAGTAGTGTCTTGAATGATCTTGATGTATCTGAAAATCAAAAAGGACATCAGCAAGAGATTTAGGAATGCTTTGCAATAGTCATCAGCCTCTGAAAACCGCTATAACTTGTTAGATCTTGAACACTGAAGTTAGTCTGTCTTGTGTGATTGTGCTGTGCGCTGCTGTAAACGTCTTCTATGTTTCCTGTCATTAGTTTCATCATTTGATCTGTATCACGCCTACCAATGCAAAATCAGGTCTGGTGTTTATGAAAAGCTTCTCATATACATCACATACACGTAAGTAGAAAAGCAAGAAAGCTTAACAAAGCTGACCATGTTCCTCCTATGTCCCCAGTACTGTCCCCTGAACGGGGATTTCAGAGGCCCCAGATATGGGGGCTTACAGAGAGGTGCAGTGCCAAACTCCATGTTGCTTACTCACTCATCGTGATGAGTTCTTCCAGGAAGAGATGTGTTGCAGAGTATTGAAATTAAGTAACTGTTGTTTAGAGGATATTGCTCTTACACGAATTTATGTTTTTATGGATGCCTGTGTAAAATGTTTTGTTAGCAGTTCAGGTTGGTTGTCTAATGGCTACGTTACCAAAATATCCCTACAGCAACTTCAACATGTTTTTAAATACTATGAACACAGCTGCATTTTTAGAATATGAGTATATTCTTTCAGAGGGCAAGCTTCTTGATTCCAGTGTGCTACTGTCACAAAAACCAGTGACAGCAAACTTCTTAAATTTTAAATAAACAGAAATTAAAATTGACTTTGCAGAGTTGTGGCTGTGAAGTACTTGCAAAAAATTGTTCCTTTATTACACCCTGCTCCTAGGTAAGGGAGGTCTGTGTTGCAGCTGTGTAATAAGCAGGCCACACCATGCTTGAGCAAGAAGCCAATGACATAATAGGTGTAGAAATGAGTTCAACTGAAGTGGTGCTCTTGGTTAAGTGAAGATGGAGTGGTGTGGAAACACTGCATTGCCAGCAATCTGTGCTGTTCTTACTGTGTTTCTTTTGATTTACGTACGCGGACTATAAATCTTAAGAAAAAACAAACAGGTATTCATGCAATTAAAAAAGGCAAAACAGGCCACACATCTTCATATGGTCAGTTGAACTGTTACATGATCTGTTCTGCTACAACACTGTGTGCTGATCAGAAAGTCTGGAGTTGGGGAAAAAAAAAAAAAGAGATTACACAAACACAGAGCAGAAAAGCACTGTAACATAAAGCCAAGTTGTCCTGCTGCAGTTAAAAGCGGTTTCAGACTTGAGTTGCTGAGGTTTCTGCAGTGCTTGGTTGGCAGCGTGTTGCTGTGCTGTATTCCTGACTTCAGGCAGCTACTCTGCTCAAGTGTGGGTCCTGACTGTCGAAGTCTGTCCCAAATTTCTGCGTGCAGGAATGGCTGGAGCTTGAAGAGGCCAGATTGTCTGGCTCTTTTTTTTTTTTTTTAACCAACCTTGTTTCCAATCTGGTCTGAATGCAATCAGTTATCTGTAGATAGCAAGCAGTGCCTGGCTATGAATAATGTCTGTGTTACTTGAAAGTGACATCTGTGACTTGCCAGACAGCCTACGTGAAATGCTTCCAATCATCACGATGTTGCTCACGCATGTGTGTAGGAGGGGACCACAGCCCTAGCACAGGACCAAAGAGCTCTGCTTCACTTCAGCCTCAGTCATGCACTGCTCTAGCCCAAGATCCACAAACTGGGGTGTACGTGATCTCCTCAGAGGGTGCCCAGGCTGGTGTGGGGCCAGGAGCTGCTCCTGCTGCCCGCGGTTGAGCCTCTTCCTACCACCATAGAAATGACAATACACAGGAGCATGAACTTTAGAAACCCTTTAACACTTTTTGTTTTTTTTAAACACTTGTTTCCTTTGCTGTAGGAGCTTGTGTATCAAGGTCAGCTCCTCAAGATTTCATAAGGAAAGCTAAGTTTTCACTTCAAGGCTTGAACACAAAAATCTGTAGAAAGTGGTCACACAGACAGTAGACCTTCTAGTGGTGTGGCTGAGGAGTATCTTTTAAGAGACTGCCTCACCTGCCCCTAAGGAGGGAACTGAAGGAGCGTTGTTCAGTTGTAGCAGGTGAAAACATCAGAGATGATAGGATCTAAAGCCTGTGGTCCCTCTGCGACACGGGGTTACAAAACAGTGTGATTGGAAGGGCTGCAGCTGCTCAGTGCTCACACTCACAATCTGGAGAAGATGATGATGACAGATTGCTCTCACTGCCATGGCAAGTTCTGTATTCCACTTTATTTCACTTCAGCCTAGCGGTTCTGCCATGTTTCCCTGCATGCCCTAAAGTGTCTACGTGTGTTTGTAGCATTTATGTTTACAGGTGGGTCAATGTTTGCAACCAGTCAGAAGGGATGGAAATACTTTTTTTAGGAGTGAAGGAAACTAACAATGATTGTTAAGTGAACAAAATCCACTAATTTATTTGCAACCTCTCCCTCTCGCATCTGTTAACAATCCTGAGTGTTGGCTTAACAAGGAATCTATGGAGACACACTCAGTTCAGAGGAGAAAGTTTGCCTGCTGTGCTCTCATCTTTCTCCTGGGTTGGTAGAAGCAAGAAAATGACTCTCACATATGAGTGGTAGATATGTTGTGCGGAGAAGTTATTGCAGAAGAGTACTGATAATGACTTCTGTCTAGGAAGCAATGATTACAGCTCTGAAGCCTACTGAAGTATGTTTTTAAGCAAATTCACAATGTGAAATACTTGGAAACTTAAATAGCATTAAACTCATCATACTAAGTCTTAGAGACTGAAAAACACATCCCCAGAATGTGCTATTACTTGGTTTTTGCCGATTGTTCTTAACCACTCAAGGTAACTGAGTTTAACTGTCTTTGTGTTATGCCTAAGGAAATCAGTCAGGATTGGGGAGGCGAGATGCCTGATAGCACTGATCATGTTTGCATGCAGTTTGTCTCCTGAATCATTCTGAGACTTCTGTTAATGGATAAAGCTTGACTGCTGTGTCAAGCCATCAGGAGAAGTTCAGGGTTTGGGGTGTTTTTATCTCAGAATTGCAGTTAACTTCATGTCTGTACTCTCTAAAAGTTGAATATTTACATTCAGTAAGTTCTCTTTACTGTCTAGCCAGGAGATGGCTCTGTCTATCCATTCCCAGAAGACGTCAGCGTTCTGAAGCTAGAGAAAATTGGTGTTCTTTGGTAGAAGTGTATTTTAAACTCCGGTGTTTTCATGCGTCTGTTTCATGGATTTCAATATAACTATAGGGAAAAGCTTGAACAGGAAGGGATCTGAACAGCTGGAGTAAGAAAAATGGATGCATGTGGATATGTTCTCCTGCAGCTGAAGCTGTTTGTGGAAGGCTGAGGTAAAGGCCAGGCAGCAACTGGAACCTGGTTACAAAAGCTGGACAAGCACTCAAGTGGTCTTCTTGCTTCCACTGATCTTGGAATAAAATAATAATAATAATATTACTCGTTCAGTGGCCTCATCCCACAGGTATTTCAGTCCAAATCAAATCTTTGTCAGGATTCCTAAGTTCTAGGCTCAAAAATGCCCCAGAATGTGAAGTTTGCAAGTGTTGCTGTAGTATTGTCTTCAGATGGCTAATATTTTTGGGTGGGTTTTTTTGTTCTTAGTATTTGGTGAATTTTCCATCAGTGTTGTAATGCTGAGAGCTCAGCTTTCAACTTGTAAAGGAAAAGCTATGCATTTAAGCTCAGGGAATCGGCAGCTTTCTGTTGAGAAGAGAAAAGCAAAATTAAAAGCAATTTAAAGTTCCAATAAGTGTGGCAATGTGATTGGCAGCACCTGTTCTCTTGGGACAGGCCTCAGTTTAGGTCTTCAGGAATTTCAAGAGTTGCTTGGTTTCCTGTTTCTCTTTATTTCCTGCTTCCTGTATAGATGAGGTGATTTGCATTTTTTTGATACTAAGATGCCTTTGTGATCTGGAGATAAGAATCTAAAATTATGCAACGCTTCTGGAAAACCCTGATTAGTAAATATGAATAAATTTGGCATCATTATTGTCTCAGCTTCTGAAAAGTTGGGCTTTTCTGTGAGGTTCCAAAATAGTTGTATTTTGGTTGAGAAACGTAAGAATTTAGTGTTTTTCCCTGGGGCTTCATGGAACTGGCTAGCTTTTGGGCACAGGACTGATTTGTTTGGATGCTCTATTTTTCTGAGACTTTACACAAATATTTGTATAATAACACTTAAATATTTCAGACTTCTTTTAAAATCATGATGGCTGATCAGTCTTCTGCCTGTTCTGCAGTGTGAGGAGCTATGAAGGTATAATCAGTAGAGGGAGCTATGTGGAAGAAAAGGATTTTCTTCCTTTCTGTGGTCCAAGGTCTATGAGGCAATACAAGAATATGTAAAAAGCTTTTGAGAACTGTCTGACTTGCTGTAAAATACCACTGGCTGTTTACTCAAGGCACTGCTGTAAACTGATTTAAATACTTCAGGGAAGTGCATTTTAATACAAATAGGTATAGCTACAATTATTTATTTTTTCCAAATGTTCATGAAACCATAGCCTGATTGTAGGAAACTGATTCTAAGATGCAGATCCCAATTTAGGCTGTAGATATATTGGGAACAAGTTGCAAAGGTGAATGAAAAACGCCTAATTTAAAATCATTTCAATCCCTGTAAGGTTGCTCAGTGCAGAGTAAATCCATGTCTTAAGTTTTCAAGAGCTGATTTCATCAGATCTCATTTGCAACAGTACAACACGTACTCACAAAGAAAAATAATTGTACTTTATTTTTCCCCACCCTCCTTAATCCCAGTATTTTTGTGAACTGTAAAGAAGGACAGTTTAACATCCTCACTACCGAGCATCTGAGAGAAGGGAGGGACAGGCAGGTGGGGAAGGAACATCTACAACCATGAAAAACTCCTGGCACATCTGAGCATTACAGGATCTAGAAAGCAGACTTAATAAGCTTTTTGTGAATCTCTTTGATTTACTTCTGAGTCTTCTAACTCCAAGAGAATTAATAAGTGTGGCTTTTAGTGCGGCATTGCATTAGTAAAGCTCTTCTCTTGAGATGCACAACAGCTGCTTGTTGAACATGTAATTTTGCCAAATTTAGAACAAGAGATTTAAGAAAGAAGCTTTTTCTTGTAACTTGTGCATGTATATAATTAGTAGCTTAGTACCGTTTTAAACTTTTCCATCTGCACGATTGTTCTTTTGCATTACATAAGTCTTCAAGAACAGGTTTAATTACCTAATTAAGCCTGGGGTTATTATTTCCTGTGGAACATTTTAATTACAAATAAAATCTGAGGTTGGAATATCTAATGTTGAAGGAGAAGGTTTGCCCTAAGATTTTACAGCCATTTATGCTGCTGTAACTTAGTAAATGTTTCCATATGAAACCCCGAGGAGCAGGAACTCGTATTTACATATGTCCACCCACAGGAACAGTCCCTCTAAATGTAGCCTGCAGATGACATCTTGAAGTTGTTCTCAGGCCATCTTTGCTTCATACCTCGAAGAAGTAGGCCTAAAAATGGTTGCACTTCAGTGGTATGTGTTCGTTAAATAGTTGTTTCTTGCCTTAGGTACCACGGGCATTGGATTAATTACCTTGATCTTGATGGAATGGTGGCCAAGTTCTCCACAGCATGTGTTGTTGAAGGTTTGTGGGACGAGAAATGGGACTCCTTCAAAAATTACATTATTGAAATATTAAAACATACAAATTTGTTATTTACAGGTGAACTAAAAGGAAGCTCTGTTAAGTGATGAGGTTTTTCTTCATGACAAGATGAAAATGCATATTGACACTTTCTCGAAGTTTCAGATTTTCAGGAAAGATGTTGATCTTTCAGATGAAAACCTGGAAGCGGTTTGGCTGAACCACATTCTTAGTTCTTTAGCATTTAGATTCTCGAGAGCAGTGCCATCTAAAGTGGAAAGATGCTCTCTTCTCCACCTCACACCCCTCAAGAAAATCTGATTCAAAATCCCATTTTTTTCTCAACTATTTTGTCAATAACAACAACAAAGCAGATAATGTTGTTTTCACAACACTGTCACAAGAATTCATGCTGGTACAATCACCTGAGCTTTCTGTTGGACAAGATCTGAAACTTCAGAGAGAAAATGATTTGAAACTAAGAAAAGCTTGTTCAGAGAACTGCACTCTAAACAGTCCACAGGCTGCTGCTTTTGTAGAGTAGAGGAAGCTGCATTCTCATTTTTAGAGTAGAAGAAAGTGAAACAGATGGATCAAGTGGTTTGGCAGAAGCCAGAGAGTTTTATTGTTGGAGGGGATTAGAGTTTAGGAATTTTGGTTTAGTGGCTTGCACACACCCTTCTGACTATTTACTATTAATTTTTTTTAATAAGGATGTGGTTTGAGATGTTGGATTTCTTGAGGGGTTTTTGGAGTGGGAGGGGAGGTACTCTTGCTTGATGGTTTAATTCATGTGTGCTTGATGGTATACACTGGAAACATAGCAAGGACAAAGTTCCAAAGATGAGCTCCAGAAATCTCTCGTATGCTGGAGAGGGGAATATCTGCAATTTGTTTGCCTTGGTGAGGTGAAATGCTTGCAGTCAGGCTTTCCAGTGACTGGAAGTGCTCTGGTGGAAGCAAGCCAGATCTTGGTGCCACTCACCAGGATGAGTGCACGCTTGGTGAGCCCATGCTGGGGCTGCAGTGAGAGTTCAACATTTTCGGTCTTTGTGAAGCTTTATGAAGCAGCAACTCTGTGGATAGTTCTCAGTGCAAGTGGGAGATGATTCTCCTCTCCTTCAACAGTCCATGCCTGGCTCAGAGCTCCAAAGCGTGGCAAATCGAGAGCTGTACCACCTGGCAGTGAAGCTGGCAGACTAAGGGAAGTGGGCCATTTGAAACGAGCTATGGCTTTACACAAACATTTAAGGTCTAGCCATAAAATTAAAATATATATGTGTGTATTTTAAAAAAGTACAACGATTTAGGGCTTGTTGAGCTTGGCAGGGATTTCAAGCTAACTTTCAGGTCAAAATCATCTTGCACCCACACAAACAATTAAGAAGAAAATTATCTGAGCTCTATTTGCATGAATTACTCTGGAAACAAATTTTACTCAATACAGAATGAATTATTCCGCCATAAAATAGATGGAGGTACTTCTTAGAATAAACTACTTTGCATCTTTTAGCTGTCAGCCTGCTCTTTTAGGCTATTATTACTTGCTTGTCTCAGCCTGTCTACTGTTGCGTCCTTAAGTGCTCTGGAATCATCTTGCTGGGATACAGTCTTGCCAATCGGTGCATATATCGTAGTGTGTGTGTACATACATTTTGTGTGTATGTTGTATGTAGGTATAACAAGTGTGTCTTTGTAGCTCAGTCTCTGTGCCCTCTATGATTCCCAGTGGTCCTGGCTCACGGCTTCTCCCTCCCTGCGCTTCTGAGCTATCGACAGTCACCAGGGTGCTGAAAGGACTTCATTTTGCATCTTTTAAAATGAAAGAGGGAGTGCATTTGGGTCAGCATTGCAGTGAAGCTACAAAAAATAAGATGACCTTGAGGAGAGAAACTGTGTATATGTCACTTAGAAGTCTGGTTGTGGGACAGGTCCTCCTTTTGCCAGGCAGGGTTAGCACTTTGTCACAGTGTGGTTGAGAGTTGAAGCCCCACTAGGTCTTAAACAGAAGGAAGTAGGGGGGAGGTGGGGTCCCAGCCCTCTTTGGCTTGCCCTGTGGGCAGGAGAGGGATGTTGTGCCCCCCCACAGGCACCCCTTAGCTTCTGCATGCAAGCACTCCGTTGCTGCCTGGGTGCTTGCCCTGTGTGGATGGGGACCGGGCTGGCTCCCCCTGCAGGGCAGGTGCTGTCCTGCTGTCCCCAGGGGGAGCACTGGGAAGTGTTGGTCCCATCTGTGTCCTTGGGGGGGCAGCGCTGAGTGGCAGGGAGTACTCGATGGTCCTTGAGGAGTTGGACTCGATGGTCCTTATGGGTGCCTTCCAACTAGAGAGATTCTTGAAGTCTAATGCACAACCCTGAGGCTGTGCCAGGCTGCTGTTTTGAAAGCTCTGCCTCCTGGACCAGGGGGGCTGCCCCAGGGCATCTCTGCTGCAGGGGCAGCCTCTGGAGGTGCAGGTGTGTTACTGAGCCTGTTCCTGGAGCAGAAGTGCTGCTCCTCTGCCCCCTGCCCTCTGTGCTCAAGGTAAAGCACTCCAAGTGGGCAAAACAAAGAAAATGTGGTTGTACTGGTTCAAGATGAACTCTTTAATATGACGGGAGAGGGGACTGAAGGGGAAGCAATCTCCAACAGCCTCCAGTGCATGGCCAGACCTTGCTCCCCAGCGCTCTTCACTCCGTGTAGTTCCAGTGATATACATGGCCGAATGGAAGATGTCTTCTGTTGCCTTTCCCTTCCCTCCCTGTGCAGCAGCTGTGTGTTTTGGCCTCCCCCTGAGAAGCTTTCCTCCTGATTTCTGAGCCTCAGCTCAAGCTGCTGCCTTGGTGTTGGCTTCTTCCCAATGCTACCGGTGCTGATCGTGCTGCTTGCTTATCCCACTGGACACCATTAAAATAAAACCTCAGAATCATTTTTAGGCTGTTCAGCAGATCAGTGCTGTTTGTATCTAGAGTTGTCATGATCTCACCAATACGTGAAGGTTTAATTGGAAGCAACAGTCTTCTGAGTTTACCCTGACTTTGGGAAGGACTGAAGTCCTATTTGAAACTTACACAGCTTTACTCTTCTAACATGATATTTTTCTTCTTTCCTGTCTTCTTTTTTTCTTTGACCGTATGTTTCTGGATCCAGCCTGCCCGCGTTAGCTCCTCTGCCCACCTGGATCACCCCTCCTGCTGCTGGGGATCGCAGCTGCCCAGCGGGATGGGGAAGGACATTGCTTGCTAGATCTCTTCCATCCTTTAGCTGGCAGGAGGATGGTGATTCACCTCATCAGCTTTGGCTTGGAGCATTTCTATATCCCAGATGTGTGTTCCCAGTATTCTCAAGTTGGCTGCACTTCCTTGGAAGCAGAACCTATGGGGGAATGTGATGGAGACATCCAACTTAAGCAGCGCAAGAGCTATGTAAATGTGACTGTACTGATGCTGGCTCAAGCTGAATATCCAGCTGTACTGCATCGTGTGGATTTATGAGCCCACGTCTCCACTATCTCACAAATCTCTGCTCTTGATCTGTTGCTTGATGTAGGCACGCACATCTTTGCAGATGCCTGTGTTTAGGGGTCTGGGCTCAGACAGCTGAAACTTTCTGTATCCTACCATTTCCAGCACTGATGCTAGAGCTGTGGCTGGCAGAGAGCCCAGCAGCCGTGTCACAGAAGGCTTGTTGCCCAATGCCTCATTCTCTTCACTGACTCAATTTTGAGTCATATCTAAATTTTGAACCTTCTCAATTTTTAGATGGACTGATCCGGTTTTCTACTTTAAAACGTTCTCCCGGGAAAAAAGTGGGCAGCTGTGAACCTCAAAATGCAAAGGAAGATGTAAAACTTTTGTCATCTTAATGCCGTGACATAAACTCTCAAATAAGGCTTTTCTTAGGGAGATGTGCTTTGAAAGTGATGAACAATGTGAGAAAACCCAAATGCATGATGATGGAGTAACTTAGCAGTAATAAAGAGGTCAGCTTTTCTAGATCAGCAATATTTTAGAAAACCTAATCCATCCGTTTCTGATAAGCCCCTACATACTTGCTTTGTTCTGTTTCCAGGGCTTGTATTACAACTATAAAGCAAGGCATGCGATATTTTTAATAAATACTTATTCCTACATCTTGGTCTAATAAAGAGATCTCTGGGTAAGTTGCACACTGCGGAGTATTTTTTCAGCATTTAGTTTCTTTTTTCTCAAGTAAGGTTGCAGGATGAGAGGGTATGCCGCAGTTAAAACAGCGTTGTCAAGGAGAGCCATCTAGATATGAGTTGATGAGATCCTGACTAGGCTTCTCAAGGCAATGCTGTTTTGTCAGTCAGGTTCCTGTTTGTGTGTGTGTCGGAGGAGTGGCATTAAATTAACTGTTCTCTGTGAGTTAAAAATGACACATGCATCTTACCCTGATGTCCTGCAGTTTGTTACTATAACACTTGCCCAAGCCAGTGGACACTAGCACGATGACTAAGCACCCTGTAGATGACTTGTTTTAAGCAGACTTGTGCAATATATGTGGCAATTTGTGGCTCTGGCGTGTGCCCAGTACTTATTATGCCTGAAGTATGAATAGCAGCACAACGCTAGCTTTTTTCTTCCTGTAAAGCCTCCTAAAGATTATTAGATCCCTCAGAATCATGGATCATGTTTCTGTAACAGTGGCTTAGAATTTGTTCTAGCACAAGGAATCCATGTGTTGCATCTTACTGCATGGGTCCATCCATGGGTGGATGGCCCCCGATGGAGGAGTAAGCCGACCCGTGGCACAGTTCCACTGTTTCCCATGGCAGAGTGCCGTGGGGGCTGGCTGGGGGAAGCAGAGCCGATGTGGCTGAAGTACTGGTTGTCTCCTGAGCACCGCTGTGTATTTCAGAGAAGTGGGAAAATGAAGGGTTGCTGACAAATATGTACTCTGTACAAAGCTTCCTGGCTAATGCCTCTGTGACAAATTTTATTTCACCTGCTGAAAGGAAACTGCTATGCCAGTAGAAGCATATTTCTGTGAGCAGTATTTATGTCCTCAAAGTCTTGCAGCTTCCTGATCTAGACAAAGCCTGAGGTACTTGAAATAGGGTATTATGAGAGAAAGCACAGCAAAACAAATAAAAGAAGGAAAATTAGGCCACTGACCTTGCTTCCAGAACCAACTTCATGCACTCTGTTGTCGCTTCTTTTCAATGAACCAATCTATTTCCTGCTAATCTGTTTTTATGAATCCCGTAACTTTTACAGGACAAGACAGGCAGGTGACTTAACTCTGTGAAATGTAGAGGGGGAGTCCCTGTCCTAACCCAAATGTGCTGTAGATAAGGGATGGCCAGTAACAAGAAGGTAGTCTTAACTTTTAAGTTTTCCTTCTCCAACGTGAAGTCCCAGGGGCCGAGCCGCCAGCAGGGCTGTCAAGTCACAACCGCTTGCCTTTGAGCTTTGTGAGAGTCCTTTCTGAATATATTTAATGAAAAAAAGACCGGTGTTTTTATTACAGGTTGCCAGCATAAATATGTAAAACATCCCCTATCTCATTCCTCTAATCCCGGAAAGATTGCTTCTCCTAGAGACTGGAAGGCAGGTACTCATGTTTGTAAATAAAAGATCGTCTCAGAGATCAGAGCACTGTGTGTTTTACTGCACTCTGTGACTAATTGAAAGATAATGCAGTAGAAGGGAGGTGGGAGGGAGAGGACAAAAGAGAGCAAGAGAGCATACACGTGCACAGGTCAGAGCCACAAGCCGTGTTTCTCTGCTGCCGGGGGCATGGAAGGAGAGGGTATATAAATGTATGTGGCTGAGATGGAATAAAGCCCTGAGACAAAACTGTTTATAACCTGCATGTTGGATCAACCTCAGCCTATCAGCAGTGGAGGTTAACGTTTTATTTTGCCCTGGTGAGTGTTATTGAAGCTACAATGTGGCTTTGGTCGTGGAGGTGCAGTAGGAAGCAGGGTGTTGCTGGCTGCTGGCTCAGCCACGAGAGCTGCGGCCTGCAGCAAGGTGTGAGCTGCTCTGCTGGGTGGGGAGAGTGCAGGGCCTCTGCTGGTGTGCTGTAACTCCTGGGGCTGCAGGAACAGGAGAGCTTTCCTTTGCGTCCCATATCCTTCTTTATCCTTCTTTGTGTGTTTGCATAAACCAACAGGAGAGGTCCAAGCAAAAGCTTCCTTTTCCCTTGTGAAGATGATACTTAATGTAAGCAGAGTGAGTAACAAAAAGAAACTTGGCAAAATCTGAGCAGTCATCCAGTGAAGATTGAAACTAACCCCTAGCTGAGTTTAAGTTGCTTTCTAGAATTAAAACTTAATTTAATCAACGTGTTTTCAACCAGCATTTTAGAGTAGATGGCCTTGATTTGCTCTGGGTCACATGTTTACTCCTATGCTAAACTGTGGCCTGCTGATCAGACAGGAAATGTTTGGGGCTGAAAAGCTTCCTGTGGTGTCCTCATTCATGTGAAAATGAAGCTCCTTGCTGTTGCAATCTTTCCTGGCCCCTCTTGCTAGGAGCGTCCCAAGGGTTGGGTGCTCACAGGTCAAGGCAACTGCACTGCGGACGGCCAAAAGAGACCGCCGGGCTCTGTCCAAAGGATGCTGCTCCATCCAAGCAGATGGTTGGCCTGGAAAAACAAGGCTGGGGCTCTGGGATGTTTCTCCGAAGACAAGCGGGGAGAGAACTGACTGAAAAGAAATTTTAAAAGAGGAATGATGTGCAAACTTCTTGGTCTCAGGGCAGGAGAGTTTTACTTAAAACATGTGGTTTATGTGCAAGAAAAGGTCACGGATCAAATACTGGAAAAGGTGTGAGGCTGGTCTTCTCAGACCCAGACAAGGGTGCATGTACCCAGCCCTAATGCAGGCTGACATGGCGGATGACCAAGTTTGCTCCTTAACATGCACGGTCTGTAGCTCTGCGGTAACTGGGGAGTGACCAGGCCTCGTCTCCTCAGCTTCACGTAGCCAGAGAGCAACCAAACCCTGTGTCTCATTAATCAGCAGAGGGAGGACAGCTCTCGGGCCTCTGCAGCCTGAGGGGGTGAGTCCGGCCAGGCTGTCAGGCTGTCAGGCAGGGAGCCACCAGCAGCTCTGCTCAGCTGAGTGCCTGGTCCGCCAGTCCCCCTCCATGGCGTTGCTGTTGGCGCTGTGTTTCCTCCTGCTGGAACGAGGGCAGCAGGTCTGTGGGATACAACCACATTCCCTGGCTTTGGCTCCGTGTTCCAGCAGGTTGGGCTAATTTCCTTATATAGTAGCCNCACTTCTGGTCTGAGCTGTTTGTGTTATGCCTCTCGCAGCTGTTGTGGCTGCCACTGAGCACTCACTGAAGGGTGGCTGGGGTGGCAGCAGTGACACAAAGCATAGCCTGGCAAGGTGAGGGGGGAGATGCCACAGAGCTGTTGTTCCTCTCACAAGTGCACCTCACAGCCCTGACTTCAGGGGTATGGCACTGATGGCAGAAACAAGTGTCAGGTGTTTCTGCCAGTTCTGGCCCAAGCTGGTAGAAAGAACAGAGAGAGCCAGTGGAATCAACATTGTCAGAATCGCTGCAGTATTCAGCAGCTGCACCTGGAGATACACGGACACCTGACTTGGGAGGAGAGGCACGGGATGGGTTTCCAGCATTTCACAAGTCTTTATTCCCTACTTTCCACTTCCCTAGTGAAGAATCCGACCTCTGCATGAAAAAGTTCGTCGGACAGCGCTGGCATAGAGCACTGGGCAAAATCAAAGCGTTTACAACATCTATATCTTTGAAGTGCCTGCTTAATAGTGCCGTTGTCATGCCGGTGGGAGGCAACACCTCTCTTTGCAAGTGAAAGGCTCAGCGGAGCTGGCTGATAAGCGCTGGTGCCCTGCTGTGAAATTGACCCTTTGAACTGGGAAGAATCGCTCCAGATAAGCCTATAATGGAATTTTTATCTGGTCTGGCTTTTTATTGCAGCGTGTTTAGAGTTGCCAGTCTTTCTATGCAGCAAAAGTGTTTTCTCTCTGGCTCTTGTAGGGGTGTGGATAGCACAATGGTCACATTTTAAAGATGCTGCTTGCAGGTTGGGAATAAACAGCCACGTCATGGCTGGCCCTTACAAGAGCAGAAAGGAAGCAATGACAATACAACCTAAATAACAAACGTATGTTGATTTAAGAGCCAAACTTGTGAAAGGCTGGGCTTCCTAAACCCCAAGGAAGCAGAGGAGTTGCAAGGATATTGGTAGCATTGTTAAAGGACAGATTAAAAGTTTTTTCACTGTTATCTATTGGGAAAAAAAGGAAATATTTAACAGAATTTTGTTTTCATTTTACTGTAGAAATAAAGATTCTCTTCTCCATTAAACTTCACAGATACATTTGTTTTTAAAAATACAGCGTCTGTCTCAACAATGTAATGTTTGCAAGCAGAACAGTGCTAAGCACTGGGTTTCTCCTATGCCAGAGAGAATCTGCTTTCATTTAAAGCTGGGATCACGCTCTTTGAGGCTCTCCTTTCTAAGCCATAAAACCGAGCCATTAGAATTTTTGTCTCAAATCCCAGTACCAAAAGAGCAAAGGAAAGGACTTAGACTTGACCTGGTGCTGAGTCTTGCCGAGTGCCCACCCTGAGCTGTTGGTGTCTCTCTTCCCACCAGCCCATGGAGCTGAAGCGTGGGTGCTCTGGAAAGGCTGCTGTTGTCCGGGGAAGCATTTGAGTTGGCTTCGTGTGTTTGGGACCAGGATGTGTTGGATTCAGCACATGTAAGCTGTTTGGCAAAACAGCCCTCGCTGGCAGCCTGCACACAAAATACAGAGGGTTTGAGTTTTGAAGCTTGAGACAGAAACAGAAGATATGGCTCTATTAAATGCACTGATCCAAACAGATGCATCTCGTGGATGTCCTTTCACAGAACAGAAGGAAGCTCCAAGGGAGGGTGTTGTGAAGCAGCGTGGGAAGTCATTGGGGGGAACACTGCCCTGAGCAAAAGTTCATCAAGTTCAGGCTGACATTTCTCCACGTCAGGTTTCCCCTTTGGTCTCCCTAAGATTCTGGTGGTGGAAAACCTTTATCTGGAGTAGTTTCATCCCACTTAATCGCTCTTCAAAATGTGTTCTATTCCTTGCTAACAATGTAGCACCTCTGTGCTATAGTAATGAATATGTAATTTAAAGAAGAGGGCAGGGGCTGACATATGGCGAATACATGCTTTAGTTCTGGTAAGCACATGATTCTGAAGATAAACAAAGCTGTTTCCTTATCCTCAGCATGTACTTATTTTGTTTTACTGATAATGAGAAAAAATTAACACTGCTTAACATGATTGAAAACAGCAGTATTCTATGAGATTAATGTCTGTGTGAATGACATTGAGAGTCTTTTTGCTTCTTTCTGTTTACTCTGGAGTTCATTTATGTGTAAGATGTGTTAAAAAAAAAAAAATCCTAACTCCAAAAAGCAGTTTCAAATCTCTCCAATTATGTTTTCCTTTCAGTCTTGTAAGGGAGTTTTATTTTGTTTTGTTTTGTTTTGTTTTGCTATTCAAATCTTCTTGGCTAAATGCTGTTTTTATTAAAAATTGGATTCATTTCTACCAAAAGATTCCAAGTAATGGAAGGCTGTTTCAATGTTTTATAACACAGACATTTTGCATTGATGTTTGTAATAATGACTCCCAGCATTCAGGTTGGATTAAATCATATTTCAAAATTTTATCAAGAAACCTTTATAAGCCTAAAAATTGAGGGATGTAAGTCTGAAAAATGAGAGAAGGCAGCAGTTATTCTGCTTTTATACGTTATAGGGGTTTTAGAAAGTTAGTAGAAGACTTCTCAGAAGCCTGAGACTCCACCTCCCTGGGCTGTGTTTCATTTAGCAACAAGGTCCTCTGGTTCCCTGACCCTGAGCCCAGAAGTCAGAGTGGCCAAAGCCATGTTGCACTGCCCCTGCACACTGCACTGTGCACCCCACCACGCATGCACCTTTAATAGAGACGATATTCCTCTTTGGTGTGTTGTCTTTTTTTCTGTTCAATGTTTGTGAAATACTGTTTTGGCCAATCTGAGTCATGCTCTTGTATTGGGGACCTGGGCTGTCGTGTGCACTGGGGACTACATGAAGGCATATACATATCTGCGTGGCTCAAAGCCTCTTTGATCTAGTGCTTGAGGGCGGTGGAGGTTGGGGAAAACCAAACACAGCTCTCTGGTTTTGGCCCCATGTAGCAGACCAGTCCATGGCTTTCCCATATCCCACACACCGTGTCCAGGAGTGATGGTCATAAACATGCTGTGGAGCGTACATCAGTGAAACAGGGTAGGCGACTGCTAGGCTTGAGCTTAGGTCTTGGCCCTAGTTCAGAGGCAGCTTAGCATCCTTCCTACCAAAGGAGAGCTGAGAAACTCTAAATGTCCCTGTACAGGTCTATGTGTGGCACTGCCTCAAAGTACAGAGCCACAGCACTGAATCTCACGGAGGGCTCATGGCAGATGTCTGGTGGGTCCTCCCGATCCATACTCAATGTGAGTGTTCTCCTGTGCCACATGGACTTGGTGCTGAAGGTTCTCAGTACTGTCCTTATAGCAAAGGTGCTCAACAGGACCTGCACACTGCAGCTGCCCCTGCAGGGCTGTGCATCCCATGTGCTTCGTTTCTGTCAGTGGTCTCCAGGAGGCCCCAGGACCCATTCTGCACATGCATGATAAATGGGCAGTTAGGTGGTATGTGTACACAGGACATGTGAAAGGTCATCTAGGGTGTAAAAGAAAAGCCAAGAGATGGAGGTGCTGTGAGTTTCTGAGGCTGAACTGCAATCAGTCATCTGTCCAGAAAGAAAGTTGGGCACCACTGTCTCACAATACTATTACAGAGGCAAAATCATCAGAAACTCTTTGCAGCAGTGTTCCAGCAGACAGTCTTGCTGAAGGCACGGCAGGGAGGCCAATGCCATCAAAAACAAGAATCTAGTTTATAAAGATCTCTGGCATCACCTGGTCCTATTCTCAGTTTAAAATACAAGACCCCTTTTAATGCAGAGCTCTGCTTCTGGAGTGACTTCTCTCCACCAAATCTAAAAAATGTCTTTGTGCCTGGAATCATGGGGAGAAAAAAAAGACACCATGCAGTTTGGGGGCCTCTTGTGTTGTTAGTTTTTTCCTCTTTTTTCTTTTAAAATTGAGGGGTGATGTGTTCCTTCTACGTTCCTTCTTAGCTGCTTCCTCAAACTGAGCAGTAAGATGTAAAATCTTTGGCCCCTTGTTACTACTATGCGACAATGTTCTCCTACAAAGTGACCGTATTGTGACCAGCACAGAAAAAGCTGTGGGTTGTTTTATGTTTTGTCATTTTTCTTCTGATTAATGATGTCTCTCTAATTTCTTCTAAAGCCTCTCACATGGGGGTTCTAGCTCTGCTCTTTGAAACAGATGTACAACTATGATGGTAATGAGATGATTCCAGTGACCAAACTTGGCCTGCCCTCCCCAGAGGGCTTCTGCTGTTTTGCTTACAGCAGTGCCCAGCAGCAAGTGAGAGCCAGGCAGAGCAAAACGTGATAGTTAGCTGGCAAAGTGGATTCTGATGTTCCATTTGTCTCCTGGAGAAGAGAGGTGCATGCTGAAACATTTACTGACTGAGTTACAGTCACTGGGAACAAAATAACCCTGTCTTTGTTGATGTTGTGGATGAGTTGAGGCAGCAGCGCTGAAAGCATTCCTGTATTGTTAGCCCTTAACCTCAGAACACATTTTCTTGTAAAACAAACAAACAAGCACAAAAAAACACCCACAAACAAAGAAAAACAGTTTTCCCATCAATTTGAAGAGTGCAATATTAATTGCTTCACTGTTGTCATGGAAAGCTTTTCCTTGCTTCCATTTAGTAGTGTCTAGGTAGTGAAATGTTGCTTCTAATACCATGATGCACTATTTTTCAGTATTGACAAAGTAGTCTTCAAATAATGAATCTTTGCAAGACAAGGTAGTGCCAACCCATCTTTCAGATGAGGAAAGCTGACAAAGAATTTAATGGTTAATTTAATGGAAGATCTGTTAAGTCACACCAAAGCAATACTAAATCTTGATCTATATTCTGGAGTTTAAATTTGTATAGTTCACTGTTTTCATAGCTGCTGTGTCTTTTATTAAATCTTCTCTATAAATTTAATAATGCAGAATCTTCGTTCTGCCTCGCTGATCATAATTGAAAAGGTAACACACAAGTAAGTGTCTTGCTGGAAAAATGTGAATTGATTTGATGGGGCGGTAGTGGATACGCTTACTACTGCTTACAGTAACTAAGAAAATGTACAGCTCTGCCTCAGGTAGTCAGTGGTGTCCCAAGAAACTAATGCCCACTGCTTGCGCAGTTCAGTCTTTGCTGAGACGGCCCATGTGCTTAATTATCGCCCTGCTGTTCAGGGCAGAGATTGGCTTTCTAAATGATGGGATTTGCTTTGGATTCTCATTAAACGTTGTATGCCATAGCGTGACACATGATATGCCCTGCAGTGTGACATGTGCTATGATGCTAATCAACATTCAATACCAAAAGAGGAGAGCAGCTGCTCTGCAGTCAGCATGTCTGAACAGTCCTGCACCCAGCAGGATATCGCTTAATTCACGCTAATGGATGAAGAACTGGTCTCATAACACTTATGCAAATGAGGCTAATGATCAGGGAAAAAATGCAAACTAGTTTTCATTTATTCATAGAGGTAGGTATAACTATATACAATAACTGGATCCGACAACTTGCTCTGCGGCATTTGTTTGTTGGTAATACAACATGTGAACGGCTTGTTGCACTGTTCATCTCCTGTGAAGTTAATAACTTCACACAGAAGTTGATGTACGTTCTCAAAGTGCCATTGAGAGAGTTACGGGGCTTAATGGGGAAAAGCTGCAGATAATTGCATCTCCTGAACAAATGCATCTCCTGAACCTACCTCAGTGATTTTCACTGCGTGGTAACGGATCTTGATTGAAATCCACTGCTGGGAGAATCAGCGTATTGATTCAGCTTCTTGGCCTTTTTGTGTTGGCTCCACTATCTTCTGTAGATCAAAGAGAAAGCCAGGGGAGGCAACCTGTCCATTGCAGTTGTGGCAGCTGAGTAATAAGATCGTAGTTAGGTATAGAGGTCTTATTTTAGCATCTGAACTGTAGAGTGCTACCCACCCTCTTCTAATTCTCCCAGGCGTTCTTCCTCTTCCTTGTTAATGAAATCTGTCACTGCTTTTGTATGTGTGTCATCCCAGTGGCACAGCTGGTGCCACTTGATCACTCATGTCTTGAAGAATTAGTCAGCCGTGGTGGCATAGTGTAATGGTATCATGCAAGAGTTGATCTTGCTGCTTTGGGCAGTGCCAGGTACACACTTCTGAATGTACACTACAAGCCTGCTGGGGCAATGCAGATGTTCGCTAGTCTTTCTGGTGCCATGTGTAATGAAGAAGTAAATCCAGCCTTAACAGATCTTGTTTAGAAGAGGAAGGTGAGTGGCTCTTGAGGCTCTGTGGTCTTAACACAGTCAGCCCAGATTGGTAAGGGCTGTTGGTATTTTCTGTTTTGACGTAGTACGAACAAAATACATAAAATTCTGCGAGATCTGGTTTCACTCCCCCTGAGCAGGCAACTCTCTGGACCTTTGTAATGATAACTACATCTTGCCACATTTAGAGGCTATCTGATCAGCATGCTAAGAATTGTTTGAGGATGGACTTCCTAGTCTAACTGCACAGTGGCACCAAGTTTGTTCAGAAAGCAGTGCTGGTGCTCAAAACAAGGTCAAGATTCTTCATTATTAATGAAGATTTTATTATATAGATATTATTCTATATTATTAATGGAATTGTAGCTAGTCTAACTAGATTGTCTTTAAAAAAAAAATACTTGTATTTTTTTTTCTTAATGTCCTCATATTCTGTTTGATGAATTCTGTTAAGGTCTTATTTCTGGGAATGGAGCTCCTGCCATTCTGGGGGTGCATAGGGGACATCTGCCAACTGTTTAAACCTAAGAAGTGATCCTGAACCACATCTCCACCCCTGCTCTTTGTTGGAAAAAAATGTTTCTTGCTTTAAAATTCATCTGATGCAAATTCCAGAGCTCTTCCAGAAGACTAGAGCCCTCATTACGATGTTGGAAGAAAGGTCCAGGACAGCTGTCAATATATTGCATTTGCAAAAACAATGTAATTATCACTGACTCATTACTTCTGCATATGAGGGAAGGAGAATTATGAAGGAGTACCGCTGAAGAGAAAGTAGATGATGACTGAGGAGGGAGGGATGTATGTGTGTTAACACAAAAATCCAAAGATTACATCAAGTTGGAGAGTTGTGTGTATGGCTGTTGTGAAATATTTATTCTCATCTTTCCACTGCTTACTAATTGTCTGGGAGTTAAACTGGTCTCAGCAATAACTGCTGTAGACAAGAAAGCAAGTCAGGAAAATGTGCAAGTTTAAAGGAAGTAAATTGTCGAAAAGTAACACTAAGCATGCAGACACACTCAAGACTTTTTATAGCCTCAGTATGTGACAGTTGCTAATTCTCAGACCTGTAAAAACATTCTCTTGATAAATCACCTGTCAGATGCATCCGAAGTCATATAAGGCAGATGTGACATTCAGAGGTTTTACTTAATAAAGCCTTGTTTGTCCCAGTGTAGTGTTTTGCCATGAATTCATATTGCTATCTCAAACGCTTTCTTTCAAAACATGTTTAAAAGATACTGCAACGTTATGTAGTGGAAAGGTTACATATTTTTTCTGCTATCTCACCCTGAAAATGATTGAATACTTTCCTTAGAAACTGCTGAATTGGAGAAATTAATCTTGAACTGTCTTTGAGAAAGTGTCTTGACACTCGAGCAGATTCCGTCCACTTCTGGCTCACAGCAACAGCGAAATGCTTCACTTCATAGTGACTGTGTATAAATATATTTTTAAAATGGGGGTGGGGGATGCTGTCTATTCTAGAAGCATGCCTTATCTGTGGCCATAGCTTGCATTGCCACTTGTTCATTTCTGTTACATTCTGGTACTCTTTTTAGGCTAGGCATTCCTACTTTGTGGCTATGTGTCCAAAGGAATCCATCTTCCTAAGTAAGCTGGTAAGAAAGAAAAGCTGGGACGTGTTGACATGTCCAGGTGGGTGTAGCTTACAGCTAGGTGGCTTGCAGCAAACTATCAAGTGTCAGGTAATGTCACACAGTTGCTGTTTCAGCAGCTGACGGTACCATAAGGACTTAAGAATAAATGGATGCTTGTACAAAGGTCACTCGTGTCAAGGGTACCTGCTGAGTGTTCTTAAAACAATCTTGACTTGTACTGTATACCTCCTACATGAGGATTTTCATTACTATGAATATCTAAAACGTTTATTCTGAAAATATGCCTATTTATTCTTAAAATTATGCAAATCTTTCTACAAACGCTGTTAAGGAAATATGTGTTGGAGGCTTCAGTCTTGTTTATATTAATGTCATGTTGGTGATAAGGTGAAGCTTGATATTTAGGGGATGTAAGATAATTTTTCCTACTGCAGTTACAATTAAATATCTTCTAGTTTATGTGGTAACTCTAATGACTGCTAGCCAAAGAACCTAATTAACTTGATTTCTATTTGAGTATTTGTTTAGCTGAAGTCTTCAGTATTACCCTACAGAAAACCAGGTGTAACTTGCATCCTGAACAGACACTGCCTGTCCAACTTGGCCTTGAACTTAAGTGCAATCTACATGAAAAGAGAGAAAGGAGTATTTCTATGTCACTACCACTTGATCTAGCTATCTGGTAAAGGGAATACCTGGAGGAGAAATACAAATCTTTTTAATGCCTTTCAACTATGTCTCTGCTAGGTCTGGGTGGTTGAGTTTGTTTGTTTGTTTGTTTTTCAACTGATGTAGCATTTCTTGGCTGGTTTTCCTCCTCAGTTCATACCTGTGTATCCACAATCCCAATGGCACTTGGCAGAGAAAAATGCTGGTGAAGCTATGTTCCCTGGCTGCTGTTTGATGTGGTGTTGATGTATCAGTGTAGTTATAATAGCTAGCTACTGACCAGGAGCAGGACCATCCCGCTGCTTACCTCCCATCCCTCCCTGATGCTGACAGTTGCATTCAACTCATCCTGCAATAAACCAGTTCTGGGAAGTAAACCAGTAAAGAAAAACTAAGCATACTTCAGAGGGAGGGGAAAAAAAAAAAAAAGAAGAAGAGGACATAACCTCCTAAATCAGCAGTCCTCGTAATTAAGTGGAAAGCCCATTTGAGTTTCCCAGAAAACAGGCTGAATCATAATCCTCCTAGGAAAAGAGAAAGCAAGCATAAAAGCCTGCATGTTTATCCTACATCCTACTTGGTCAAGCAAAGTTAGATTAGTGGTAGTACTAAGTTTGTACTAAGGGGAAAACCCTTTAATATTGATTTTACTTGGCCAGTTCTGTAAATGGGGGCTATTTTGGTGTGCCCATCTTAGGGCAGTGGGTTACATTCCATTAATTCCACCAGGAAACAAGACAGTGGGATTTTTTTTTTTAGCAAGGTACCAGCTTATGGAGCTTTACAACACACTCGAGAAAGACACAGGAGTGAGGTTGGAAATCCTTCACATTTCTCATAGAATGAACTTTAGATAGAGTATTTGGTCTTATTTTTAAGTCAGACACAAAGCATGAAAACTCACTGTAGAACTGTGGATTAGTGTCTGTAGAGAGAGTATCACTTGGATCCTGCCTAGCCCATGACAAGCCTTCTTAAGCACAAAGAAAAAGAAATCTTGTAAGAATCAAGAAAGCTGCAATAACAGCAGCAGCACAGAGCATGAACTGGCTGGAGACGAGAGCAATGAACATCTGCTGAGGTAGAAGCCTGCCCAACTCTGAAACAGAACTTTTGTTTGCTGAGCAAGAAATGATTGTTCCTGATTGTTCCCAGCCTTGCCTGGCTGTAATACGTGTAATTATTTACTGGTTGATCTTTCTGTGCAAAAGACTGAAACATATGTTTTTTTGGTGATGCCTTTTAGTAGAGTTGTGTGGCCTTTGGTCTTGACAGACCATACCTCTAGCAGTCTCTTTCTTGCAACTGCTTTACTAAAAGCTAATAAAGGTCTAACACAGTTATCCATCAGACATTTGTTATGTTCTCCTTACCTCACTCTTTGCCATGAGGAGGGCCTGTGATGTTCATTGAATAAAGTAAGCTAATAGGTAATCCAGTTGTTGTTCTGTCCCACGTTTGTGGTGTACTGTGCTTTGTATGGGTTTCAAAAATGGCAACATAGCACTCTGTTGGCTTCCTGATTCAGTGACTGCCAGATTCTCCTTCCTCCCCAGTTTTAAGCAACAGAAGGTTACTGCTAACCTTTGGAAACCTCATCTTTGGCTCAAAATTGTTTTCTATGGTTACAGTGCTGCAGCAGTGGCAGTAATTCTCCATGTCTCACGCTTAGTCTCAATCACCTATTTTTCAACTACATTTGGCTTCAAGGTAGGAGCAGGCCACGCGTGACTGGAGCGTTTACTCATCCACAAAATCACGCTCACTAAGGGCCCAAAGTTCATTTATTAGTTTGTTTCTTTACACAGATACCCTGCTCCTGGGATGAGCCGCCCTCGAGTAGAAGAACACTACAGAGTTTACAGAGTTTTATTTTTCAATCTAAATCAATTTCCAAACCTATTTAGATGAATCGTGACGGGTTCTTTGGAGGCAAGGCCTGAGAATAGAACCTGACAGAGATAAGACTGATATCATTCATCAACCACATAGGCTTTGGCATAATAGCTGGCTTAGAAGTACCTCAATAAGCAAACAG
The DNA here is from genome assembly GCA_013396635.1 of Penelope pileata. NCBI lineage: Eukaryota > Metazoa > Chordata > Aves > Galliformes > Cracidae > Penelope > Penelope pileata. Next base: position 980,108 of record WBMW01001623.1, read on the forward strand.
CGCATTAGCACCAGCTATGCAACATCTTCCATGTTGCACAATGGTGTTTGTGCTGGTGTGTTATTAAAAAGCCAGGCAACAATTCCACCCTGCGTCAGCTCTGCTACAGGCAAAGCGTCGCAGGCGCATGTTGTTGCAAGGTGCTTCGTTATGCCCTGTACAGCCTGGGAAACAGGGCAGTAATTAGCTGGGGGCGTTGATGCAGCTGAGAGCCTGCCTGGTACCGCAGGAGAGTGGCCCTGGCAGCAGGAGGCCCATCAGCCTGTGGCCATGTCATGGGCAAGGCCTGAAGAACTGTCAGCCCGGGCAGTTCCCCATGCTGCGTGTGACTGCGAGCTGCAGAGAGCCAGTTATGATAAAATCAGATTACTGTCTTCTGAAAAGCCTGTGGGGTTAAGAGCTTCCAGGCACCACAACAGACCTGTTGGTTCAGGAGCAAGTCCTAGCCCGATCCAACAAGGACGGGCATTGTAATGAAACTTTCTTTGTTGCTGAAGCAAAGTGGAATTGGGGCTATACAAGGCGTTTTGGTCCCAAACTGTAGGAGCATTCAGAAGAGGAAACAAAACAAGCCTCTTGCTTTCTAACATTGGCCCGTCTGCAGGCCCAGCAGCAGCTGGGTGGTGGTCTCCCGCTGGTGCCTCCTGCCGCATGCCTCAGCAGCCATCCTTCAGCGGATGGAAATGCACACGAGCGTGCTTCTGTCGGGTTCAGCAAGTGAGACTTGGTTGGCTCACGATTTTTTATCTGATGCTAATGTTTCCATTGGGTATTTTCACTTACCTTCTGAAGTTGTATTGGGCATCGTGCCCGCTTTATCAGTGATAAGGCAGGCAGGGGGACACAGGCTAAGATTACAGTGAATGCAGCAAAGAAGAGTGGCAAGTGGGTGCCCTGACTGAGTCACAAACCTGAGCAGGACAAAAAACACCTCTTCCTTATTTTTCCACTTGTTGCATTTCCCATTTAGGTTTCGTTTTAACGTTCATAACTCTCGCTCTCCGTTGCACATCATCCCTTGTCTGCCTGTTTTCTAAGGAGATGACTTTGCATTATTAAACTTAAAAACTTAAAACTTAGCAAGGATTCAGACCCTGAAGACATCAGAACTCACATGGTGCTGCCTCTGTGCCCTTTATTTGTAGCATAAAAAATACAGAATGAAACCAAGCAGTGACAGAGCTGAGCGGCCCCAGCACTCCAATGACCACGCTGGCCTGCCATGTGCGAGTTGTCCCCAGGCAGCGTGTGGTGAGGAGCTGCTGTGCTGCCGCCTGTCTGCCTGGATGTGGTCCCTCAGCCGCCTCCCTGCCCGATGTGGCCGACATCCCCCAGCCCTCATGGGAGCTACCACTGAGGGGTGTGGGGCAGGCGGGAGGAAGCGGGGCTGAATGGGAGAGCACGTGGAGGCCTCACCTACAGCTGTAGATGCAGAGTGGCATGGAGAAGGATGAACTTGCTCTGGTGGCCCATTATGGTCCTTCAAAGCTTCAGCTTTGCTTCAAAAGCATCCGTGCTTCAGGTGCCTCCTAATGACTGTATGTAACAGTAACATTGTGCAAGCTGTTCCTACCCATGAAGGTGTACTTCCATGCACAGCTCGTGTTCCTAATCTAGAAGAGGCCAAGGGCCAGGTTTGACAGGATGCTGCAGTATCTAGAGGTGCAGGTGGATGTCCACAGGGGTTTCTGAATGCAGGGTGATGTGTACCCTGAAAGAAGAAAGGGATGAGGGGTGAGCTCATGGCAGCCTACAGCTTCCTCCCAAAGGGAGCAGAGGGGCAATGCTGATCTCTGCTCTCTGGTGACAGCGACAGAGCCCGAGGGAACGGCATGGAGCTGTGTCAGGGGAGGGTCAGGATGGGCATTAGGAAAAGGTTCTTCCCAGAGGGTGCTGGAACAGTGAGTGATCACAGCACCAAGGCTGACAGAGTTCAAGAAGCATTTGGACAACACTCTAAGGCCTAGGGTTTGAAATTTGGGTGGTTCTGTGTGGAGCCAGGAGGTGGACTCGATGATCTTTGTGGGTCCCTTCCAGCTCAGTATTCTAGGATATTATGAACATAGTTACATTGCATTTGTGGTTTTGAACACCATATAGAGTGGATTTTGCGGAGCTGCACCTATCTTTTCCTTGTGCTAGCAGTGCTGGGCCCAGGAAACAAAACCAGCAGTTTTTCACTGGGTTGGATTTTGCCTAGAACAGCTCAGACTGCCATGGGACTGAATCCCTTACCCTGGCCTCTTTGCTCCCTCGGGGAAGCTGGGACTGCTGAAGGTGGAAAGGATCTGGGTGCTGCAGAAACATCTGAGAGCTCCTTTCAAGGTAGCCTGAAGTCAGGATCATACATGGCTTGGTCCTCTCCTAGAATTCCTTAAGGATAGTTGTGTGTACCAGGCCCAGGCTTTGGTTTGTGAACAAATCTTTGGAGAGTAGTTGCAATTCCTGTTCTGTGGATTCTTCTTGTGCTGTCAGAAATATGCAAAATCCTTCTTGGCTTGTTTTGTTTCAAAATATGAAACCAGGTTTATACTGAATAGTTTTCTCATTGAGCTCTCTGAAAGAATTATTAGTGACAGATCTCCTTTTTTGGTCTAACTTCCATTCACCTTACTGCATTCGTTCACCTTTCATAGCTGACTCACCTTTTTTAAAAAAAATGAACAGATGAGCTGACGCTTAATTAAAAGTCTTGGAGTGAAGGTGGTGATCATTAAGGGGTGATGATGTAGAGGGTGAACTCCTCTGTTTATCCATAGAAGTAATCAGGCTTGAGCAGTGGGTGTTTTGCCACTGTCCTACCTGGAGAAACTGCCTCTAAAGCACAAGAGGTTAATTCATTCCCTGCTCCCTGGTCTCTCTTCTGAGACTGCCAACAAAGGTAGCAATTACTGGTGTTATCTCAAGGGATGTTTTGTGAGGTGGATAATTGTGAACTGTGAAACCCAGCTGATATTCTGAGCAAATTTCATGCAGGCCGGAGAACACACGTGGCCTGGTCAGTGGTAAAAGAAAGTTGTTACCCAGACTAAATTTGTGCTAAGACCTTGGGGCAAAAGGTTCCGTATCCATTACAGATCCCCTGAACCATCCGGTTGTTTGAAGAATTAGCTCTACCCAGCCGGAGCCAAGAATGTGGAACGTGCCTTAAAGGGCAAGAAGGTTTGTGCTTGTCTTTTTTTAGCTTTCCTTTCTTTTTTTTTTTTTTAGGCAACTTCTGTAGCATAGTTTATGCTTAAGATAAAACGTATGGATGCTGTTGTATTTGTTGTGTAAAAATAGAACTCATAGCAACGCATTTGCTCTTGTGGAAGGAGCAGGAATCAAAAGAGAGAGCTAAGAAATTTGCAAATGCCCGGGGGAGTTACGACAGTTGATTCTTTAGCCTAACATTGAGGGGTACAGTTACCATCCAGTGCTTGAGCACTGAAACACAGCTATCTACATTTTTAAAAGAGGAGCTGGAAGCGATTGACTACTTGAAACGATTTAGCAGTGAGCTGAAGTGGATTTAACAGGAGTTGTACTGTTGGTTTTTTGTTTTTGTTTTTTTTGTGTGTATGTGTGTGTGTTTTTGGCTGGTACTTTTAAATCAAAATCAAACATGTCATTCACACAAATCGTAATTTTAGGAAAATCCTACAACCACATTGTACCAGAGTTCAGGCCAGATCATCGCAGTGGTTGGTTTGGGCCTGATGATGTCGAAGTGCATTGCCCAGAACAGTACAGCAGTTCCTGTGCTCGAGGCAGAAAGACGCGGGACCAGGAGCAGTGCGGCTCTGCGCTCACCTCAGGCACCGGTGTCACCGCTGGGGACAGCCTGACCACCCAGCAAGGGCAGCACCTGTGTGCTGGGCCCCGCGGGCTCTGGGTGCAGGGAGCCCTGCAGAGCTCCCTGCAGCCCCGGGGCCGGCTGCCTGGCACAGCCCCACAGGGGATCCTCCTCCTCGCACCGTGCGGTGTTCCGGAGGCCTGCTGAGCAAAGGTCACGCGCCCTGGGAGAGGAGAGGACAATGTATGCAAATTGCTGTTAGTTAATTCAGCCGTGTAGCGGGGAAGAACAAACATTATTCCTGACACTTCCATTTTTGACTAATGCTGAATGGAGCTGGCAGATGTCCAGACGGCCTCCAGGTGGGGGCTGTTCAGTCCCACAGGCGGCACAGGGGCGATCTGGGGTTGCGAAACCGATGCTGACCAAAGCTGTGACAGAAGCCCCGGTGCAGCTCAGCACTGTGCGGTCCGCGGAGCTGCTCCTGGTGGTGTGGGGGCTGCAGCAGGTCCCTGGTGCGGTGAGGCTGTGTGGGGCTTGTCAGTGCCAGGAAGAGGGGACGTGCCAGGAAGAGCCGAAGAACTGTAGGGGCTGGAAGAGGCCCCTTGAGGTCACCAAGTCCGACCCCGGCTAAAGGTTCTCTGCAGCGTCCGGGCGGGTTTGGCCATCTCCAGAGGAGCCCCCGCCGCCCCTCTGGGCAAAGGCCGCCGCGTTCAACCGCAGCGCGCGGAGCAGCCGTTAACGGCCGCGCGCTGGGCACGGGGCGGCCGCGAGGGCTGCGCTGCGAGGGCTGCGCCGCGCCGGCCGGGAGCGCTCCCCATGTGTCTCCGCTGCCTGTCGCTGCGGCTGCTGCAGCGCTTTTCCCGTCCTTACCCGCCCCGGGGGCTCGGCGGATCCCTGCCCGGGGCGGGGGGGGCTCAGCCGGGGCGGCCCGCCCGGGGCACACAATGCGGGGCGGGGGGGGAAACCTATTTCCAGCCCCGCGTCCCCGGCGCGGAAATGGACCCCGCGTCCCTGGGGGCCCCGCAGCCCGGGTCGGGCCCCTCCCGGGAGTGATCGCTGCCGGGAGGAAGTCCTACCCAGCTCCGGCCGCAGCCGGGACGGGCGCTCCAAGCCTGGCCGGGGGATG
>WBMW01001623.1:985051-1067382 GCA_013396635.1 Penelope pileata
CTCTGTCTCGGTGTTTTCTCTGGAAACTCGTCTGGAACCCTGACAAAGGCGGGTGTTGTTCGGGAGCCAACAGGTGACAGGGTGAAACCTGAGCGCGTGTGGACGTTGGAGTGAAGTCTGGCTGCTGTTTTAAATAGAATCTAAAAAAATATCAATGGGAGACTGTAAAAGGCGACGTCTCTTTCTTGCTAAATCCGTGCCCCCCTTACGGGGAGGGATTTCCCGAGCGCGCCCCGTGCCCGGCAGAGAGGGGCAGAGCTCTCCCGGGGCCGCGGGGAGCAGCGCCCCAGGGGCGCGCGGGCTGCGCTTCTGCGGAGGCGGCTCCGCAGCCGGGGCGTGGGGCACCTCCGGGCACCCCCGGCCCGCAGCCGGGCGCCGGCACGCGGGAGCAGCCCCTGGGCTGCCAGCGGCCCTCGTGGGGCTCCGCCAGCTGCCCCGTTCTCCGCCGGCAGCGCGGTGAACGGGTGCTGCGATCTGCATCTCGCGTCCCCCGTGGGCTTGTGAACGAGCGTTCCGACAACAAAGTCGTTAGGCAATTTGCCCCGCGGGACAGAGTGAAACAGCGGGGGGTGGGCGAGGAGGTGTTGGTCTGACTGCGCTCGCAGAGCGTGACCTCCTCTCCGGGCAGGGTGACGGTGGAACGCTCGGTGGGCTGGGAATGCAGTGCCAGGGCCGCCTTCAGCTGGCTCCGGCCGTGCCCCGGCTGCGCCCCGCAGTGCCGGTACCGCTCTTCGGCCGGGAGTGGGGCTGCTGCTCCCAGAGCTGCTCGTGTACGGTCACTGGAGTACATCAGCGGGAAAAAATGTAATAATTGCTTTTCTTCTGAAATCAAATTTAGCTGCTTAATTCGATTAGGTTGTTCATAGTTGTCAAGCTGCCAGTGGAATATCTCCTTGTGGGCTGCGGAGTTTTTTTTTTTTTTTTTGTCGGGAAATATCTGAGCAGAGCTGAAACCTCAAAATGTTCCACAGACTTTAAAAAAGCAAAACAAAACTCGCTGTGTTCTGTAGGTGTCATGGCACGAGTAGAAAGAAGACCACCTTTCTGCTCATCCTTTGGAAAGCATTTTATTTTTTCAGCTGTTGTTTATGTTCATCCGAGTCCTCCTTAGGATGTAACCATTCAGAACAGCCTCACTGTGAAGAACCCCTGTGGTTGGGGGTGGGGAGGAAGAACCCCACAGCTCGAAAATGGAAGCCAAATTACACCGGAGTGGGAGAGGAAGAACTTCTAAACGAGTAATTGCTGAGATAGTGGGGCAGATCGCTCGCTGTCAGGCTGTGCTGTTTATAGAAACCTTGCTGGCAGCAATGCCGCAGTGTTTGCGGCATGGCCGTGCTGCTTTATGGTGGGCTGTCAGGGACTTGGTGGCTGCCTCAGTGTTAGCACTGCGCTAACGTTTTTCTTCTGAAGTGAGTGCTGCCCTTTGGGCCATCTCGGCTCGCTGAGATTTATGAACCTTATCTGGGGAGGAGTGCCCTGACGGCGAAGCTGTGTCGTACAGCTCGAGGTCAGGTGTGCTTCTTTCGTTCCCTGCAGCCATGCTGCCAGCCCGCTGTGTCACAGGGAACATGGGTCCCCGAGTCCGTCCTGTGCTGCCCGGAATGAACAGGGAAAAGGTGACCCGGGCAGGATCAGTCTTCGTGGAAAAGCAGTGCAGTAAGTCTCTAGTGAAAGCCTTGTCTTCCTTTGGAATTAGGCAGCTGTCCTGCATCTCTGTGCGTTTGGTATGCTTGAAATCCTAACAGTACTCAGCCCTGTTCTTTGCCGTACAGAGGCATGTAGCCTCAGTGTTAGGAAATCCTCAGGAAAGTTAGCAAGCCTACATAGGTTCTGATTTTATTTGGATTATTTTTCCTTGTCAGTGGGAGAAAGCAAGGGAGAGCAGTTCACCTGTGATCCTACCGAGAGGCTTTCGAGCAATCCATGTTGAGCAATGCCACGGTCACCCCATGCGCTGGTGCCTGAGGACTGCAAAGCTGGAAGGCTCTCGGATACAGCTGATCTCAGGTTTGCTCCTTGCTGGTGTGGTTGCGATGGGCTGCCTAGTGAAACTTTGACAGAGTTGCTTCATCTTGTGGCTCCTCTCATCTGTGGGTTATTGAGCAGGAGTCGGCTCCTGAAAAATGACAGTTTGATCAACACTGCTCCTCGTGATGTGGTGCCATAGGAACTGGAAGCATCAGCTGAGGCCTCAGTGAGCGATGTTGGCTGTGAGGCAGCCTCTGAGGGAGCTGGGAAGCAGCGCACCTGCTGCTGGGGGCGTCTCGGGAGGACTCGGACTTCACAGTGATGCCCATTGTGCTGGTGGGTGGATTTCATCATTCAGAATGATTTGGGTATAGACGACGTGGGATGCAAGATGCCAACCCTAGCATCACTGTCCTGCAGTAGGCAGCACTGCTGCTTTTTTTCTAGCGGTAATTTCTTAATTGTATCACAGTATTCCCCCATTCCCCTACCACCCAGCTTGACACCAACAGTAGCAACAAACATCCTGGTGGTGGCTGCGTTCCCACCGGTACTTGGGCAGGGGACACAGTTTTCTATCCCTTGCTGTCCTGTTATCTGTCTCTGAGGGAAATTAATTCAGGAGATCTAGTACATATGGAGGATGTTTGCCTTTGTGTTTTAACTATACAGGATGGAGCTTTTAGAGGCTGTAATTCATTCAAGTTGTACATGGCTTTTTCAGTAGACAATTCATGCCTTACTGTCACTTGCTTTGCAACAGTACATGAGGCAGCAGAATTCAGTTAACATGGCTGATAGCTAATGCTGTCCAGTCAACTGCCAGTGCATGGGTGTGCCAGTGGTTTTGGCTTCAGCTCACTGCCCAACCACTCACAGCTGGCACATCTTTGAAATACTTGCATGGGCTGGTCAGCTTCTGAGCGGTGCGAGAGCAAAGTGACGGGAAGGGCTCCTACGGTAAAGTGAAAGGTGCTAGTGGGAACGCAGTGTCCCTGCCTATGTTGGTATTAATATACAAAATAAAAGATGTAAGAGTTTAGTTTTCCTTACCTTCTTTGGCAGAGATTGTGTCACGGTGACTCCTCACTGCAAGAAAGACATTGAGGTCCTGGAGCATGTCCAGAGGATAGTAACAAAGCCAACTTGGAGCACAAGGCTTATGAGAAGTGGCTGAGGGAAGTGGGATTGTTCAGTCTGGAGAAGAGGAGGCTCAGGGGAGACCTTATTGCTCTCTACAACTGCCTGAAAGGAGGGTGTGGTGAGGTGGGGGTCGGCCTCTTCTCCCGGGTTAGTGACAGGATGAGAGGGAATGGCTTCAGTTGTGCCAGGGGAGATTCAAGTTGGACATCAGGAAAAATTTCTTCTCCGAGCGTGGTCAGGCACTGGAACAGGCTGCCCAGGGCGGTGGTGGAGTCACTGTCGCTGGAGGTGTTCAAGGTACGTCTGGATGTGGAACCGAGGGATGTGGTTTAGTGCGTAACCTTGGTGGTAGGTGGACGGTTGGACTAGATGATCTTGGAGATCTTTTCTAACCTTGATGATTCCATGCTATGCTACAAAGTAGTTTTGTGAATCTTTAGTTGTTCACCTAGGGTAAGATGTCTGAGATTTGCCTGGCGTCTGACAAGCTCTGTAAGAAGATGCCCGTTCTTAAAGGGTAGGGTGGCAGGTTTGCTTGTCCCGTAAGATATTAAGTAAATCGTTTATTATAGTGCAGCTATGGAGCGTAACGGTGTGTTGTCATCCTGGCAGCACACCAAAGCCAATGCATATGTTTTTAAAACAGAAGTTGTGGAGCAAAGTTAACAAGCAAGGTAAACTTTTCAAGCACTGGCCTGGTGGAGCAGTTTGGTAATTAACTCTCCCTTTTTATTGGGAATGTACAGACGTACTGAAAGCAGGGGTATGTAGAGTGTGTAATACCAAACATTGTCATTTCTCCAAGTTCGTAATGTGTGTGGCCACGTTTCACGGAGCAGGTTGGGCTCTGCGTGGTGTGCTGAATCAGCAGAGCGTGGTGCTCACCGGTGCCTTGTGCAGGGAGGAGGAGGAGCCCCTGGTGTGTGGGGAGCAGAGCGTGAGGGGACCCAGCACTGCCCTTCCCTTCCACCTGCGAGCCAGCAGCAGATTTCTCTAAAGGGGTGGTGATGGGACTTGCAATGTGGGACCCGCTGGGATATTTTAGACTGCTCTCCCCTTCAGACCCAACAGCAAGGTTATGTGTGGAGGAGATGAGGTCTTTCTGCAGCTGGCCAGCAGCCTGCACCCAGTGATGCCACGCTTCCATCTCTGTTGAGGTAAATAGGTGGAAAAATGCCTGAAACGGGGAAGGTGCAGCTCCTGCGTGGCGTAGTGTAAAGGCAAGCTTGTCTCCAGGCTCAGGTGTTCAGGATGTCTGTCCTGGCAGAGAGCATCTTCTCTGGTTTTGGTAATCTGTATTCTACTGACATTTCCTAAGAACTCTTGCTAGAATTAATGTCAGATATTTATCTTAATAAGCTTTTTACTGCAGAAAGTTACAGATGTTGGTGAGGGCCTTCTTTGCCAGTTGTGACTTAAAGTGATCCCACTGATACTGAGCTTTGTAGGCTTCATGAATCAACAGAAGCATCTCCCTGTAGGGTTTTAAATTAACAGAACAGTCATGATGTGTTTCATAGAGCTTAATCTGGTGTAATTGGATTTCGGATATTTCACTGACCAACGCCCTTCTGTTCTGATACAGCTACAACAAGGAACCTAGCAGACATTCATTGCTTTGTGCCTACCTTGTTAAAAGCAAGATGCTGCCTGCACAGCTGTCTTTCCCCAAGAATTCCTTCAGTTTTTGACAAGCAGTTTTCATGTCTTTTGTGTTATTAGATCAGCAGTGACTTCAGACAGAGCTCATCTGATTCATTTTGTTATTGTCTGCTCCATGAGTCTTTCCTATCTACTTATACACAGAACCTGTAATGTGAAGTGAGCAGAAATGTGAAAGATGACTGCTAAGACTGAAATAGATGTTGGCTGTCAAATGTGGCAGCGTGTGTCTAGTTCTTTTTCTTGGGTAGGTGGTATTTTTGGGTTGTTTTTCTGAGAACACTTTAAATGAATTGCTTGTTGTAATGATGCTTCAGTAATCTCGTGCTCTGACCAACACAAGGAATACTAAACTGTTTTAAGATCATTTACACTGATAATTAGTCGTTGCATGCTGAAATTTATTAAAGCTCTGTTAATCTCTTTCTACAGATTGATTGCTTGATGAACTGCAGCTGAAAAATCTAACGCTTCACGCTTACGCCCCTGGAGATGGAGCCCAAAGCGAACAATCTCGTTTTTGGGTGTCAGCGAAGCTCAACATCGGATGATGACTCTGGCTGTGCCTTGGAGGAATATGCCTGGGTCCCACCAGGCCTTAGACCAGAGCAGGTACTGGCTGTCGTTCTGTGCTTTTAAATAACCCTCGTAAGGACCGTCTGAGGGGGTGACAGCAAGTCTGTTGAATTCTTGTATTATATAAACTCAAATTCGTCTAGAGCTCATCACCTTGTTTTGCCTTTTGTTCCAATGAGGCAGCCTTAAGGGAGCTTAATATCCTCAGTATTGAGTTTATATATATTAAAAAAAAATAAAAGTTCCCAGTCAGGATTTTTCAATAAATATATGCCACAGAGGTATGTATTGTTGAGTCTAAAAGTAGCACAGAAAATTGCTTTCTCTTTGAAGTAAGCTGTTAGATTAAATTGGAACTCATGGCATACCTCCTGGCACCATGTTATTTGGTCAGTACATCACTGCAGTTGTACCACTCTTTAAATAATTAGGCATTTGACATTTAGAATGTGGACGTTACTACAGCATACGTAAATGAAAGCACTCTGTCACTGTGACAATTACAAATGCATTTAATGCTTGTTTAATAGCTGTGTGCCTGCCAGTTGTTCATGGCAGGATTTCTCCTGTACGTTCTCTGCAGCCAGTGCCTGTGGGCTGCTTGGGCTGTGCCTTCCCTTCTCCCCTTCCTTCCGTATGTATTACATCTTAAAAGTAGCAGAAATAAAAGTGGAATTACTGATGAGAAGGTTGCTATGGGAGATCAAATTGAACCTATAACAGTATTCATTTATTTGATGTTATTGCACTGAAGCTGTGCACTCAGTGACACCCAGAACTCAGCAGCAGATGGGCAGAGGGACTTCTTCCCGCTTGTTGAAGGAGGCAGAGCCGCTCTTGGTCACCTGGCTAGTTCTTGTAGTCCACAGGGATGGAGGTGCAGAGGATGTATCCTTCTTGCTGCGCAATAATTTTCTTAGTCATGAAGAAAGTAATGTCAGCAAGAATGGCAAATGACGGGCTATTTTTAGGGAAAGTCTTTTTATTGCTTAAGCATATATAAGAATCCTGATGAATCAGACCGTAAGGCAAACAGCAAGTGAATGTTTTGTCAGAACAATTAAATACATTCCATAAAATATCCCCATAATCCAGCTAGCTCAAACTCATTAAGGATTTTTCTAAGAAGAATGACTTAATTTGAGAACAGGGCAATAAACTGACAAGAGGACACAAAGTATCCTTAAAGCTTCACTTTGTACTGCATGTTTTTGTCTTTTCCTGTAGCTTCTTAAAATACAATCAGTACTAAGTGGGCTTACAGTGGACATCTGATGTTTAAATTTTGGTTAAATGAAAGCCAAACAATGTTTTGAGCAACCTTTCCCATATAATTTTGATTGCTTCCTGAGTCAAATGACTGATTGCTGCCTCTTTTTCATCTGTCTTGCACAGTAATAAGCTGTTGACCTAAGCATTATTTAAATCTGGATGGCAAGTAATATTTTTGCCAATAGTCGGCTCTTATTTACAGCCCCAGGCCTCGTGACAAGCTGGAAACTGCATAGGAAAAACAATAAATCTGTAGCTGTTCCACAAAAATATTTTTTGCCATTGGGCTTTGTCATAGTGTTCATTACAGTTTTCCTGTCATAATTTTCTTCTGGAAAAAAAAAAAAGAGTGAAGATTGATAGGTGTGCAGACCTAATATTGATTTCTTTATCAAAAACATGCAGCCCATGAAAATTTCATAGTTCATTTGCATCCGATTGAAATGTGGCTGGATCCAGCCTCCTCCCGGGGGAAGGATGTTTCCACCTTCTTACCAAAGGCCACATGGAAGCAATGAAAGCTGATGCTTTGGGTGAACCTGATCAGCAGGAGACCACAAAACAGCTTTTGTCTCAACAATGTGTAAAATGCACAGAGCAAATTAAATTTGTTTATATAGCGAGTGTTTTCTGGAAAGCTTCATGCCTTGTGTGGTAAATTGCAGAGGGGAACTTGGAATTTCAACAGGGTTGTTGACCAGCCCTGAAGGGGGTGGGAGTAATGAGAACATTAAATGTGCATAATTTACGATACCCCCTAATTGTCACTGCAAATTGCATTCCAGAAAAGCAATTCAGCAGCTGGGTGCTAGTTTTATCAGAGACAAGCCAGGTTTGCTGAGTTGGTTCATCTGGCTCTCATATTTTCAGCACAAACCCTGTCATGGCTCTAATGTAGCATAGCCTCCTTCCTTCATAAATGAGACTTGAGATAAAACAGTAGCTGAAGGGTGCTGGGGTGCTGTGTATCTCCTGCTCTGACTTCCCTCCCTCCCATGCAGGTCCAGCTGTATTTTGCCTGCCTGCCAGAGGAGAAAGTCCCTTATGTTAACAGCCCTGGAGAGAAGCACAGGATTAAACAACTCCTCTACCAGCTGCCGCCCCATGATAACGAGGTAAATGGGGAACTTGGGGATGCATGGTCAGGGCTGAGGCCTTGCTTGCCTCCTCAACATGGAGAATTACCTGCCTGCGAATTTATTACAAGCCTGAACCATCTCTCGTGCTGGCATCTGACCTATAAACCAGCCCGGCATGCACACAGAGTCCATTGTCTAGCTCCACATTTCGCTGGTGTGCAGATAAGAGCTGTCTGGAAGGACACTGCCTTTTCTTGTCAGGAAGGCTGGTGTCACTGCAATAAACTTAACACAAGTTGGTTTTATAGTGTTTGCAGCCACCCACCAATTACCAGGAACCTCCAAATTCCTGGGATTTCATTGTAGCACACAAAAAGGATGCTTTGTGACAGTAAAAGGTTTGCATCTCAGATATGCAGCGTAATTTGGAGCAGGAGTGGAAATAACAAACAAGCTCTTTGTAAGAAAAGGGGCGGGGGTGTCAATGCTTAAGATCTTGCGTATGGCAATACTTAGTTGTAGGCACTTCACCATAAATCTAAAGAAGGATGTTATGGCTGCTTTAGGCTCATCCCATTATTTCAGGACAGCAGTTCTTGGCTTGGCTTTTTTAAATCTTATTTCTTGCCAGGACAGCTTTTTAGTTTAGTGTGGTTTTTTTTCCCTGTAACTCAAAATCTGTTTCTATACCAGGCTTGTATTAAGCCATATTAACTACATATTAAGATTGTAAAGAAGAGCTAGAGAGGTTTAATGATGATTGCCAGTATGCCTGATGCATTTCTTGCATATTATTGTGCTTATTTTTTGAGGTGTTATTTTAAAAGCTCAACATCTAAAGTAAGTTCTCCTGTGTTTTCACTGGAAGGTGAGATACTGCCAGTCTTTAAGCGAAGAAGAAAAGAAGGAACTGCAGATGTTTAGTTCTCAGCGCAAAAAGGAGGCGCTCGGCCGAGGCACTATTAAACTCCTCTCAAGAGCAGTGATGCATGCAGTCTGTGAACAGGTAATACTGCTGGAGCCAGGAGCCCAGTAGTGGGCTCAATAGTATATAAGTGCAGGATCTTGACAGTAAATGTAGGCTTATCTCGTCTATGCCTGAGCACGCACAAAAAATGGTATTTTTGAAACTGCACATAAATAGAGTGAAGGTAGTGCTTGCTTAAGCAAAACAGCCTTTGATACTCGCAATGAACTGAGTCCTTGACATATTTGCCACTGTTGCTGACTCATGCTGAAATAGTGACAAATGAAAAACAGGCATAGGCATCAGAATGTTATTAGATATAAAATAAACTTCTATTCACAAAAGTTGTTGATGCACAGAGTTTGTCTAGCCCATAACTTCTTTTTTTCTCTCTTGTCAGAATTTTGGAATAAAACCTTCATGCTGGATTTGGTGTTTTAGCTTAGTTTAAATGCCAGAAGCTAGTAGTCTGGGATGGGGGAAGTGTGTTCACTTTCTGGTTTTGTTCCCAGTGTGGTACAAAAGTAAATGGCGGCGAAGTCGCAGTTTTTGCCTCGAGAGCTGGCCCCGGTGTGTGCTGGCATCCGTCGTGTTTTGTATGCTTCACATGTAATGAGCTCCTCGTTGACCTTATCTACTTCTACCAAGATGGAAAAATTCACTGTGGCAGACACCACGCTGAACTTCTTAAACCTCGATGTTCAGCCTGTGATGAGGTAAAATTTACATCTTGCAGTCAATCCTCCCACCTGTTGTTCAGTTAACAAACTGCATCACTTGCTTGGGCAACTACTAACGGCAGATGCTTTCCTTCAAGCAGTAAGGGCTGTGGTGCACAGACGGGTTTGAAAGCTAAGGGGTGTTTCATTTCTCATCAAAATGGCAACAGGACAAGCAATGTGACTGCATTTAGAAAACACATTCCTGTTCGCATTTAGAATTGAATCTTGTAGATTGAATTAGAAAAAGAATCTGTAAAAATATTCAAAAATATCATCAGAATAGCAGCTATTTCATTGAGTTCTTACATTTTCAGTTAATTTTTTTCCTTTAAAAAGCTTTTTCTCCTTTCTTTGCTGTTTAACAGAAGTTCAAAATGCGGCAAGCAATAGAAAATTGTTTCCATCTCTGGACTCAAAAGCCAGCTAAATAAAAATAAATTCAGTGTGTTAACTGCACAAATAGGATATTTTGTTTGCTCTGAGGTGAGGTTTTGTCCACTTAACTAACAGTTCATTTTTATCTCCAAAAAGATAATTTTTGCTGACGAGTGTACAGAAGCTGAGGGTCGCCACTGGCACATGAAACACTTCTGTTGCCTCGAGTGTGAAACGATCCTGGGTGGGCAGCGATACATCATGAAGGACGGGCGTCCGTTCTGCTGTAACTGCTTTGAATCTCTTTATGCGGAGTACTGTGAGACCTGTGGGGAACACATTGGTAAGCGTGCCCTTCTTAAGTATTAAGCTTACAAATTCAGAGAAAGTCACGTTCCAGAAGCATGGATTCTGTGCGTAGTTTCTGAGAGAACCCAAAGCATTGCTTTTTCTCCCTTTCTAGGTGTTGACCACGCTCAGATGACCTATGATGGACAGCACTGGCACGCTACAGAGACTTGCTTTTCTTGTGCTCAGTGCAAGACCTCTTTGCTTGGCTGCCCTTTCCTTCCAAAGCAAGGGCAAATCTACTGTTCAAAAACCTGCAGCTTGGGTGAGGATGTTCATGCCTCCGACTCTTCTGATTCTGCATTTCAGTCCGCGCGATCAAGAGACTCCAGGAGGAGCATTCGCATGGGAAAAAGCAGCCGCTCTGCTGACCAGTGCCGCCAGTCTCTCCTCCTGTCACCAGCCCTCAATTATAAATTTCCTGGTCTTTCAGAAAATGCTGATGATACGCTTTCTCGTAAGCTGGATGACTTAAGCCTTTCAAGGGAAGAGACAAGCTTTGTTAATGAAGACTTCTGGAAAGGAAGAGTGGAGCAAGAAATGCCTGAAGATCCCGAAGAATGGGCTGAACATGAAGACTATATGACTCAACTTCTTCTGAAGTTCGGTGATAAAAGCCTCTTCCAGCAACCTGCCGAAGTCGACATTAGATCAAGTGAACACTGGATCTCTGATAGCATGGTCAAGAGCAAGTTGGACTTGAAAAAAAATAACCCAAGCCTAGCAAGTAAGAAGTATCAATCAGACATGTACTGGGCCCAGTCACAAGACGGCTTGGGTGACTCTGCGTATGGCAGCCATCCAGGCCCTGCCAGCAGCCGAAAAATCCAGGAGCTAGACATGGAACACGGGGCGTCGGGATACAAGCACGACCAAACACCGTGGTACGGAGGTTCACTTGAATGTTTGTCTGATCTGAAGCAGCAAGAACAAAGTGTTCGAGACTCGATGGATTCTTTGGCTTTGTCTAACATAACAGGTAATGGCGGGGGCAGTGGAATGTGTTGGATGGAGAGATCAACTCAAGCACGGATATTGCAGTATTTTGAACTAAGACTGTTCATATTTGTGATATTTAAAAAGCAAGAAAGAGATGTAAAGTAAGCAATAGCTTTTATCAAGCACGTATTCTTCCACAAGATTCATTTATGCTATTTAAATTCTACTTAAATTCTTTTCCTTTCATTTTAAATTATCTTTTCATTGCTTGTAACAACAACAACATAAACGATCTTAAGTGGAGTTGAGTGGTCTTGAAATCTGCATTTTTTTTATATACAAACCACTGCTTCAAGCAAATTCTTTACCTTAAGTACAAGAAGTTGCATTCTATACTAGGGTAATATTAAAGGTAATCTGGAAAACGCTGTAGATAATTTCCTGATTTGCTCATAGAAGTATGTAGAAAATCTGAAATGATGGTAAACTTCTTAGCCTTAGGAAATGAGGTTTATGAGATTCTTTCACAATTATCAGAGAAATTTCCTTCTGCAGCACGAGTTACTCTAGGTACTTACGCAGGTCAGAGCCAGCCATGTGCTGCATTGCCCACGCGGTAAAGAAGGAACTGATGAGAGGAGCTTGATTTAGGGGTTGGAGGAGGAAGCCAGAGGTATTGCATTTGGGAGTGTCAAAGGGCAAGTTCAACTTTTGTTCTAGGAAAGAAGGATCATTTGACACAAACCTGAAGTAAACCAGACCAGCTTACTGTTGATGGCTCTGTGAGAGTAAGGATCCTTCCCTGACAGGAAGTGAGCGAAGCTTTCCTGTAGCAACAGCCGGAATGTTGAACTTAGAAACACGTAATATTTTAGCCTTAAGAATAGCAAGCATGGATTCTAGAATAACTCAAAGTAATTCTTTCCTTAAGAGACTTAGCTTTGTGTGTTAGAGCTGTTGAAATATTTTAAACTCACTAAACTAACTTCCTCCATTCTCAATATCCTAGTGTTAGCTAGTTCTTAAATGCTTCAAGTATGTACAAAGCTTATTCTTGTGAAGCTAGTCCTTTTGGTAGTAGTTCCAAAGAACAGAATCACAGAGTGGGTGAGGTTGGCAGGACCCTCTGGGTCCACCGAGCCTAACTCCCGCTCCAGCCGGGACACCAGAGCAGGGTGCCCAGGCCCATGTCCAGGCGGCTTCTGAAGGTCCCCAAGGAGGGGACTGCACAGCCTCCAGGCCGCCTGTGCCCGTGCATGCACATGCACAGCACAGCAGTGCTGCCTGATAGTCAAGAGGGAACCTCCTGTGCTCTAGCTTGTGTCCATTGCCTAACACTGGTAAGGTCTGCTTCAATGAAATGTTTTTAATGTTTCATTGTAAACCCATCTCCTTGATACACCTCTAATTGTCCTTTCCTTCCTTTTTCCACTCCCCCCACAGGGGCTTCAATGGATGGAGAAGGCAAGCCAAGACCATCTCTTTATTCTTTGCAAACTTTCCAAGAATTGGAGGTAGAGGACTGTGAGAAGATGAGCAACATGGGAACTCTGAATTCTTCAATGCTCCATCGGAGCACTGAGTCCTTGAAGAGTCTGAGCTCAGAGTTGTGCCAGGAAAAAGCATTACCAGAGGAAAAGCCAGTGCACATGCCTGTACTGAGAAGATCTAAATCTCAGTCTAGACCACAGCAAGTGAAGTTTTCAGATGATGTTATTGATAATGGAAGTTACGATAATGTTGAAATTCGACAGCCTCCAATGAGTGAAAGGACTCGTAGGCGTGTTTATCATTTTGAAGAGCGTGGAAATCGGCCATCTCATCATCGCAGAAGAAGCAGGAAATCTCGTTCAGATAACGCGCTTAATTTGGCCACAGAAAGAAGATGCTCTCCAAAAGAGAGGTTTCGTTATTACTCACCTCAGGATCATGAAAAATTTATTCAAAGCAAAAGCTCACGTGAGTTTCGGGCATACATTCAAAATGCAGAGCTGTACGGGCAGTATGCCCATGCTAGTTCTGATTATGCACTGCGGAATCAGGTGGTTGATAAATTTTTTGGATTATATGGTGAGGAAGATGACTCCTGGTGTTCAACTTCATCCTCATCCTCAGATTCTGAAGAGGAAGGGTACTTCCTAGGACAGCCAATTCCACAGCCACGATCACTGAGATACCCGTACTATACAGATGACCTTTCTGGTCCAACTACTGCGTTATCTAGTTCTCAGTTTGGACAAAGGACAACCAAATCAAAGAAGAAGAGGGGACACAAAGGGAAAAATTGCATAATTTCTTAACTTGTTTGAATACTTGGGAAGACCGATCAACTCTCTTGCTACAGTTTGAACCACATCTTTTTATATTAATAATTGTACTTAGGCAAGTTGCTGAGGTTCTTAATGCTTTGCCAGTGTGAATGATAACCCCCCCAGGGCTCACCTTGTGAAAGTAAGTTCAGAGAGGGCACTCTGCCAAATGAGATGGGCTCAGATATTGCTAGGTTTACATACTATGTTTCAGCTGTCAAAATACTGTTACTGCGGTTCTTGATACAGACTTTTTGTAGGCATTTATTTTATGCTCTCAAGTCACCTATGCTCAATTACCTGAGAGAGAGGATTCAACAAAGATCAGTAGATAAAACTGTCAGTCCTGTACTGTAGCTGTACCCACACAGGGTGACACACAACTTTTTCCTCTTCTTCCCATCAGAAAGGCGGCTCTGTGCTGTGCCCTTTCCTCATTGATAAACTCGTTCTTCCTCCTTCATGTTTCCCTGCAAAAACTGGAACTCTGTTACTTGGGAAAAAGCTGCTTTTCCTTAGAGTCCACTGTTAAGGAGTTAAAATCAGACTGGGAGCTGAAATGCTGGAGGCCTCGATATATCCTAAAGCAGCAGTAAATGGTTTACACATTTAACTTCTATGTTTTTCCTTCCAGTTTTTGTTATGTTTTTTAAAGAACTCTATCCTGTGTAAGTTTTTTTTTGTGCCTGTTAAAAGGAAGATATTAATTCAGCTGTTGGAATTGGACTTGACTGCCAATGAGCAGTGATGGGTTTTATGTCATTTCCTCCACCCCACAGCAGTGAAAGGTACAAATGCTGGAATCCTTTGCTCAGGCACATAACCCCATTGAAGTCGATGAATCTACTTACATAACAAACAGTTTCATAAGGGCTTAAAGGATTAGGCTCCAAAATTGTGTCTTTTCAAAGGTATTATCCAGGTTTTAAAATGTATTAGTTGCAATTCTAAATCAAAAAAATTGATATTTATAACGTAGTATTTCATAGGCTTAAATGTATTCATAATTTAACAGTGCAAATACTAATGTACATATTGTACAGTTTAAAATTTTAAAAGCTGAATATTTTTATATCCCTGAATTTGAAGAAGTTTGTTACAATATCAAACTAGATTTGCTAGGGGTTTAACAGCAGCATTATGGATGAAATAGTGCTTGTATTTTAGTCAGGGGGTTTAAAAATATTGAAAATGTTTAGTGCAAAACAGCTTAATTTTGTCTACTAGGTATTAAAAGCTCTGTATGCATGGTGGGGCTATGTAAATACTCTCTGAAGTATGGCCCTCTTAATCTTGCAAGTGTTATTTATGGGTCAAGCAAAATGTAAACTATATAAATGTAAAAACCACGCAAGCCTGGAATATATCAGTACAACAAATACACAGTTCCTGTGGGTGTGGTTTTTTCTTATTGTTCCCCTCCGTTCTCAAAAACAACATCCTGTGGTCACCTACATACGGGAGAGCGATGCGGGGTCGTTGGCCAAGGGGGTGCCTTCAACTCACGTGTGCAGCAGGAGCTGCTTGAAGTCAGTTCACAGAAGCTTCTCGCAGTGTTTCAAGGATAGAGCAGGAATTTGTTACTTGAATGAACGCTGCTTTCTGCCAGCTGAAATAGTAAATGCTAAAACTTCCTGACTGCCCAAACACAGGTAATTAGCAAACAAGTGCTTCTTACCAAAGTAAAAGGCAAATTGAACCAAGTTTGTCATTTTTAAGGATATAAGAAGTTTTGAAATGAAAGCAGCTGGAAGGGACGGAATGGACGCGTGAGTATTGCTCACGCCCAACCAAATGAAGCTGCTGTTGTTACGGCAAAGTCACAATAGCGGTTACTGGCTTCTATTTTTCAGGGTAAAATTAGCAAAAGATCCTTTACTCCCAGAGGTGGTACTCACCATGTAAGTCACTTTTCTAGTACAAACAAGGCCTGTGTACATGAAAGCTGATCAAAGTCCTGTCATGCTACATCGTGTGGGCCAATGGGCGGCTGGCGGGATGCTTCCAGCTGGCAGGCTGCCCTGGTGGCTTAGGCAGTATTTGCTTTCCTAGCAGCTAAAGGCCTGTTGTGCTTACGGATATCAGAGCAAGCAGGCTGCTCGGAATTACAGGACTCGAGAAGCGATACTGACTTGTTAGTGCTTTCCCGGGATGCTCAAACATGGATCGGGACTTTCCATTCTTAACTGCATTTCAAGTACAGGTAAATTAGGACCCCCTGAAACAACATGCTCTGCTGCCGTGCCCATTTTGGAGCAAGTGCTTCATGCAGATGTGTCCCACCACTCTTTCTTCTGATCTTACACCATCTGAGACACAGCACGCGGTCTCCCAAAGCGCAAAGGCTTACGGAGTATTAGGTGATAAACATATTCCATAGAACATTCATTGTGTGTGATCACTTTCTTCTTTTTCTTTAAACCAAAATAACTGTCCAACACATGTCTAGTGTCATTCACAAGCTGTCTTCAGAGAGTTCAGATCTGTTGTACCTCCCTCTAAAGCTCCAGATAAGCAAGTTGAAAGACGACTCTCTTTCCCATACTGTTATTAAAACCAAACAAACAAAACAAAAAACCCACCAGGATAATTTCAGACTGAAGGTGCCTGGAGCAGTGGTATACCTTCTCTTACAAGGGCTCCTGGTAGTTTAAAATGAGTGCTGTAAGTAAGTAATGACACTTCTCTCCTCCAAGCACCAATTTTTTAAAATTAATTATTGCTATTTTTTGGCTACAAGCTTTGGAATTCGATAGAAGCCTCTTCTTGAGCTCAGTTTTACTCAGAAAAAAAATGCAGATGTGCATTTGTCTGTGCAAGAGTCAGGAGTGGGGGTCACAAACCCATGTTGATATGCAGCACTGCTTTTTTCTCTGATCAGCAGCAATTCTTTCCAGCCCAAGGCCGGAGCTGTGAACTCGTTTCCCTCAAGACCGCACTCAGTGAAGGGAGGTTGGGCTGCACAGCGCAGTGCCTGGGGAGCGGTGCCCACGTGGCTGCCCTCCGTGGGACGAGCAGTTTCTCCAGGGCTGCGTTAGGCACCTGCCTTGAAGCACATAGCTCTCCCCTACCAATGCTAGGCTGCAGGAGCACAGGTAATTAAGACTATCAGAAACATTCAGAAAGTTGTGTTTTGCTGAGAAATGGATCACTGAGAGACATTCATGTTGGGGGGAACAATAACAGGTGCATGTAGCCACACTTAATGAAACAAACAGGCTGGCTTTAGGTACTTCTGTCCACTTCAGGTATTGTATGCTAAGCTCAAAGACAGCTATACAACTTCTTAGTTCTTTACAGCTTGATATAAAAGGCTTCTACTTCCTTATTTTTGAACATTTCTGTTGAGAAACACTTCTCATGCATTTTTCCATCTTCATATAAAGGAAATGATGTGGGCTGTGGTGTCTGCTACCTGCACTAGACAGAGAATTTACAGCTTTGGTGACGGTTTTGCATTATTAGAAGGGGACCCTCTCTGCCAAGTGGAGCTTACACCTTCGTGATAGCGAGAAACGTTTGGGCCACACATAAATTATCCTCCAGAGGAGGAAATCCTGCACAGAAAACACAGTCAGAAGGAAGCAGTTCCTCTTGATACCCTGCACTGGCTCCCTTTCTACCTGCAGTGGTTGTACTACTGACTTCCACCCTAACTGCTCAAGTTGTGACCCAAGGCCGCCAACTCACCCACTGAGATTACAGACCCATTCCGATTCACTCCTCAGCAAGTAACATTGAATTTCCACACTTCAGGCCTTCCGCTTCCTCTTCCCCTTTCATTCCTTTAAGGGCACCTGCACATGAATGAGTCCTAGAAGTACATTTTGTTTCCAGGAGCTCCTAAAGTGACAAAGAAACAAACATTCCTCCTGCACAGCATCTGAGTCTTTCCACCAATACTTCTCCTGCCCCTCCTGAGGCTGTCCCTGAGACCACCGTCGTACACTGACAGAAAATACAATCCAGTGTATGGCTTTGTTCCTACAGGCAGCAAGAATAAAAAAACAGGTTTCTTGCTCGAGCCAAGTGGCAGAACAGTTTACTTACATCTACATGAAGAATACATCACAAAAGGTTAAGCATGAACATTCAACATGATGACAAACACTGAGCAGGGAAAAAACAGTTACCAATCACTCATGAATGTGAATTAAACCTTTCGTAGAAATAGCATTTCTTAAGAAACAATAAAAATAATGATCAAGTGCCTCTTTAGTTTATGAGTAAAAATCAATCCATTTAAAAAATAAAAAATAAAAAAATAAGCCAAGGGCAACCTAGGAAGGTCTTACTGACCTATCAGCTAATGGCAAGAACACAACATGTAAGCTGTATGAAAAAGCACTTGAAAAATCAGACATTTTTGGAAGCCTGATGAAATTTCACTATGTGAACAAAGGAGACTCCTAACACAATGTACAGTAATAATGGCAATTTTTCATCAAAAAAATATATTAACCATTTTTTTTAAGCAAAAAACACTTTTTTTTTTTTTTTTTTTTTTTTTTCCAAAGCAGAAGCTCAGATCTACCACCCTGAGGACTGCCCGGTCCAGCGAAGCCCTGTTAGTGACGCTTCTGCCTGTGCTTTCAGGACCGACCCTGGCAAGCCAGGCTGTTGCCAGAAGGGCTGGGTCAGGTCTGAGTACCGTGCCACAACAGGCTGCCTTTCCTCCCCCTCTCCCACCTCATTTGGACCAGCGAGCTGCTCCCACCCACTCCACAGCCCACACAGTCCGGCTGCCAGCAAGGCGTGCTGCAGGTCATCTCCTCTGAGCAACACGAACTCCTCAGAAACCCACTGAAAGCCAACTGCAAAAGCACACCCTTCTGACATTACGACTAACCAGGCATCTCAGGAACCTGACATAACTTTATAGTTAATGTACCATATCACGGTCTGCATGTGTAAGATGCGGGGATAAATACGACACTGTATGTGCAAAATCACTGCCATTTCACTGACTGGTCTGCAAATCATTCGGGCAACATCTGAGAAGCTCCTTCCCAAGGGGCTGAATTGGTTGACTTTTTCATTTAGTTCTGTGCGCTTTGGAAATGGTGAGCTGTAGTCGTTAGTCCTTTCACAGAGTTTCATGTTTCCAAATACAAAATGTATACAAAACAATCATGTTTACTCCCTCTTGACTATGATTCAAATTCTCCCTTTTCCTAAAACATTCCTAAGAATCAGTATGTTATTATACGTACACACAAGTCAGGATACCTATTGCTAACAATTCCTAAACCACATTTTGTCTCTGCAATGTACTCACAGCCCTGGCAGTCTCTTGGCTCTGCTCGACCATTTTCCCCAGCTACAAGTCACTCTCTATCAGGTCAAAAATGGCCGCAGACCATACACTACACTACAGAATCATTTAGGTTTGAAATGACAATGAATGCGGGGCCTCCTTAGGATTTAACTTCACATAATAGCTAATCTGAAACAACTTGGAGCTGCTAAATAGAGACGGAAGTCCAAGGCCCTCTGTGGCACCGCAAATTCCTGCGCCTTCGTGATTTCAGAAGATTACACAGCCTCAGAACTGGTAAATCCGATGCACAAAAAGTGGTGAGGTGTAAGGGAGAAGAGGGAGAGAAGGTAAAAGAAAAGACCTTTCCTCAGTGTCTGCCTGTGGTCACTTTCTGAAAGGTGTAGTTAAAAAAATATATATATGTATAAAAAATAATTTAAAAAGGAAGCAGTTGCAAGCACTAACAAAACTGGAATTCATTTTCTACACAACACTGCTTACTTGTAATGACTTATGATATGGAGAACACCAAAATATTAAAGGCATTTGCAGAACGTGCAAGTGGAGCAGAAACGCATCACTTCTTACATGAAGCAGGCTGAGTTTGTCTGGCAAAGACTGGAGATCAACCCTGGTGTCCTTTTACAGAATGAATCTGAAGTTTAAAATTTAACTATAATAAATAATATAAATCATAGTTGTGTGCAATTTTACAAGTCTTTCTCTTCTGCAGTATATATGAAAACAGGACATATTTCTGCGTAAGTTGAGGAATGAAGAACTTTCTTATTTTAATAAAAAAATACCGTGTTTGTGGTTACACTTACGGACATCAAAACACAAGTGTACAGACATAAGACTGAACAGGTTTTCCCAGGTAACTGTGTAAAGGTTTCAAAAATAGTTTGCCACTTTACAGAGTTTTTGAAAAGAACATCTTTCTCAAAGGAATATACGTCAACACGTACAGGGAGGAAGAACACAGTTGTGGAGACCACAACGAACACGTACGGCCATCTTGGCTATGAAGGAGCATGGGCCTTGGGGTCAGGTCTTCAGCACAAACTCCTCTTTCCCCGCAAAAAGCAGATGTATGCACACAGCACACAAACTGTATGCAGAGAACTAAAATTCTGTTTCTGTCCTTAGTATGGGACATCTTTGAAGGATTCGGGTAGCTCCTGGTTGGCAGCATCATACTGAGCAATGAAATGTTTGAGTTCTTCAACACACCGCTCACCTATTTCATGCAAATTCTGCCTCAGTGCAAACTGAATGGACTTCTCTAACGATGGATCCTTATCGATTAGCATCTTCACTACCATGCCGAAGGTTTCGCAGTCTTGTCTGTAGACCTAGAAACAACACATTTTAGAAAACAATTAAATATAAGACTCTCTACATTGGCACACCAACAGCCCTCTGGGCTGGGAGCTACTGCAGAGCCAAAACCAAAGAAAGAACGTTATATTTAACAGAGTTTCAAGTGTGAGAAATATTTGCCTTTTCCTCTCTGCTGATTGGCTTTAATACAAAGGTAACTAGTTCTGAACTATCTGAATACAAGAAGTAACTCTTATTGGAAGAAATGCCAAAAAAAGACAGTAAGTTCCTCTTGCAGCAGTATTTAACAAACAATGGCAGAATAAGGCGCAAATGCTGAACCAGACTTTGTAAAATGATACGTAGAATGAACTTAACTGTTAAGCAAATTTAACCAGCAATCTTCATCTTTACACAAAAGTAACTTAGTTTGCAATCCTTCATGGGATACAAGTCACAAATATTTTCACCAAATTATGTTTGTTTATGGGATATCCATTTCTCATGGAAGCCCTTGACAAACACAGCTTCAAACAGTTTGGCTGCGTTGGTGATTCAACAATTAAGGGTAAAAGAAATCTTGGCAGGAGTCCTTCATCTGTTTTCAAATTCCAGCTGAGGTTAATAATGCAAGCAGCACCAGAAGAGGAACACAGCAAAGTCGTCTAGCTACCAGAAGCACTTCGTTTTCACACAGCTCTGTTCTCTTTGACCAACATCCTTTTAGAGGATACAATGGATTTTTGCATGAAGTCGGTTGTATATCTCTACATTTTGTAGGAGGAAAAAAGATTTTGATATTTCTCAAAGTATGATTATCTTTTAATATTGTGCTAGAACTTGGTTTTTGCAAAGATACATGACCTCCTCCTCCCACCTCTATCGCTACTTCGGACACAAATGACAATACTGTATATAGAAAATTCTCTGTTTTTATTTAAAAAAAAGAGAAAAGGAAGAAATTAAAAAGAAAGAATAAAACCCCAACCAAACAAAACCCTCCCACCAATCCTCACACAAATTCTATTTACCATTCTCAGAACCACGATGATTTAACACAATACCTTTATTAAAGACCAGCCAAATGTTTGATGGCACAGTCTATGAGTCTGTAATAGTTTAAAACCAGACCCATTTTTCAAACACTCGTTAGGAAATAAAAGAAATGCTTTTGTGAGAAACTCATTTTCAGGAGAGATTACAAAGTCAAAAAGAACAGGGCGGTCCAAAACAGAGTGGAGCAAAACATCTCCAATGTGGAAACAGCGTGCACGTGGCATTTTTTCAGAGATGGGGTTTGTTTCCTGCTTTATACGTTTAGTTGTGTAGCAAAATATCAGTAAGAAACAGGGACTCGCACAGAGTTCATTTTCCAAAGCAAGTGAAATATGGTACTTGCTACGAGAAATTCAAAACAGAGCAAATTTTAGTTCCCTTTTTTCCTGACTCTTTCCAAGAAAAAAGCTCAGGAAGAATTGCTGTGCCTGATTAGCCATATGAGGGACAGATGGTATTTCATTTCGGATAACTCATGCCTTTCAAGTGCTTGCAGCAGGCTCGCTATCACCTTCACATAATGGTTTTTGAAAGTTTTTTCATTAATCCCCAGATCCATTATGTTTGGGGAGAAATGGTTCAAAAGGTTTGTGAGTTCTTTTCTTACTGCGTGTCTATTAGTCCTAGTCCTATTTTATCACCTTTCAGGGGTTCAGACCAAGGACGTGTGAATGATCTTCCACAGGTAAAATGCCCGGGGAACCGGCAGCCTTCACAGCCCCCAGCGCCAGTGAGATGCCAGCACTAACAGAACACAGACACGCTGCCATCTCTCGCACTGCAAGGCACCCCGACACACAGCCCACGTACGTGCTCTCTACTGTTCGCTGGCCTTCACATGAACGGCAAGTAGTGCTACTTGATATTTCTCTCGCACATCCCATAGAAACAACCCAGAGGAAATGCTCTGACCCTTAGCAGGTAAAGGTTTGCTCAGCCTGTGCACATTTTTCTTTCAAAGATTCACAAAAGCAGCCTGGAAGGAGAATCAAGAGGGCCACCATCACTGTTGTGTCTGGAATCAGAGAAATCACTTTGCTGACACAACAATGTGGAAACTGAACGCCTTCATACAAGAGATGAATGTTTTTGATATTTTGTGACAAAAGACTTTAAAAAACGGAATACCTGACACGAGGGAACAGGGCAGAAGGTGGAGCAGGAAGGCAGTTCTAGTGACAGAAAACAAAGGAAACAGCTCAGCTCCTGTAACAACAAGTGAGTAATTTTCCCTCAGCAAGCCTTCTAGCCTCGTTGCTAATTCTGATGCTCCTGGTGCAATCTGCGCCTCCTCAACTGTGCTAATAAACCTATTTATATAGCTGCGACAGAACCTGCATCACTGACACGATCCCTTTGAAAATTACTTCCCTCCAATTAATGTGATTCAGTGATTCAATTCTAAAACCAGACACATCAGCACAAGTAAAGCAACGGCGAACCACAGTTGTGAGGTGGAAATAACCTCATACACCAGCTTGTATCTGAAACCAGGGCATGACAACCAACACTCAGAGAGAAGCTACCATGCTTTGCAGGAGGGAATTGAGACCATTGATTACAAGAGTATCAGTTACAGAAGAATATTAAGTACAGCTTAATGGTACAGTCACCTATTATAAAAAACTGTGAAAGTGCTCAAAGCTCTTCAAAAAGAAGATGGCGGCCTTGCAGATTAAAATCCATCTTCTCTACAGAAAAGAAAGCTATTTCTGGGAAATAAGCCTTCTTAAGGTTTCTTTCTAAAAAAAGAAAACTGGAGAAAATACTTCAAAAAAGCAAAAAAGCTGTTAGTGAATATTGGAAGAACTTGTGACCCAACGAGGATTCAAAATATCCCTATCTTTAAAATTCCAGCTGACACTGATTTTGAGTTCAGACCATGGAACATATCTGTAAGCATCTGGAGCTAAAACCTGAAACTGATTCCATGTGTGGGGAAAGAAGAGACAGTGCTTTTATATTGAAAAAAGGGAACGGTCCCAACAACACGGCTGTTCTGTCTGACGCACGTGTCGGGTAATCCTGACAACAGCTAACGCCATGGGATGATCATTTACCAAGGCCACGGCATCCTTTTATTCTCTGACCTAAGCTATAGCACCAGTATAATGGAAAGAACATGTATCACTCTAGAAAGCAGATTAAGAAGGAATAGAAACAGGTGCTCTATTCCTAAGCATGTATATATATTTTTTTATACGTCAAATATACACATGCACTCTCTCTATATATGGATTTACCTATGCAGGAAAAGCTGAATTGAAGTTCTGTCTGAAAAACTTTCCCAAGTTAGCAAATTTGTGAGCTCAGAGGACCACGAAGATGCTCACTTAGTATTATTCTCATGGTATTCATACATATGTGAATATTATGGTATTCTCTAATGGTATACCATTATTCTCATGATATCCTTTTCATTCTTACACAGTAACAGCCTAGAAGCTCTGGCTGAGACCAGCCCTTTGCTCTGCCAGTCTGTCTAAGCACTTAGACTTTGCCCAAACGCAAATCTAAGAGCGTGATGCACCTACAGCACGACAGCGAACACTCTTCACATATTTGAGACATCTTTACCAAAGGTTGCACTGCTACAACTGTTTAAACATAGCTGAAGGCCTGAGCAGGCATTTCCTTCCAGATCCAGCTAGAGCAATAGGGATGTTTGTCCCCAGGGACCTGCTCTGCCCACCAGCTGAAGGTGACCGAGCCCTACAACTCTCCAAGCAGAATGAAACTTTTGCAAGCTCCCTAATTTGCCTCTGTGAGGAGTTAACCTCAAAGCACCGTCAAAAGTGACTTAAATTACAATCTGTGATGCTGACATGAAAGAGATGAATAATTCCACAGATTCTCTTCTTCCACCTCAGAGATATTAACCTCTGATGGTGAAGAAGAGAGGCAAAAGCAATCTCCTGCAGACTACTCACCTATTAGCTTACGATGTCCCTTCTACAGTGATCACCTAGCGATTATCTTGGCTTAAACCCAATGATGCATGCTGAATGGCTCAGCTGATGTATGAGCACCACCTCACACCATCCTCTAAACACCAAAACTTGCTTGTAACTTCCAGCTCTGGGTGTGGATGAAATTACACCTAGCCAGGGAATACCTTGATGTCATGCCTACTACTCTGACAGACTCTGCATCATTTCCTTTCTGTGCCTAGCACAGCACAATGTACTGATCCAAAACTACTCGGGAGCTGCCCATGCATTTTGCACAACAGAGCTCCTGGACAACAAAAATGAAAAGTAATGAGAAAAGAAATCAGAACGTAAGATGTCCTCCATTGCAGGAGATTACAGTCTGCAGGAGTGTCAGATACTTCGACTTCTTGGTCTCAAAGTCTCGCGTATCTGGCCAAAAAGCTTAACTTTAACAACATGAATAGACATAGTAATTAAAAGGGATGTGGTCAGGAAAGCCAGGAGGTTAAAAGGGGTATTCACAGACCTTATTTCAGCCTATGGTGCTTTCCCCAGCTCAGCTCTACAGCCTGACCCTCAAGGCCCAGTTCACCTAGGGAAAGGTGAGCTAGGGCTGTGGCCCAGAAACCATGTTAAACAGCCTGCAGCCCTTAGATACTAACTCACCCTTGAGAAGATCCAACATGCTCAGCTATCACAATCTTATGGCTGTAATTCATGCATGTAATCATTTTATATATTATCTTTCAGAAGACAGAAACTTCTCCGTTACTAAGGGCACATTTCACACAAGTATCAAATGCCCCATGCAAGGAGAGACAGACGCAACACGCTCACTGATGGTTATTTGATTTCCGACAAAGGCAGTGCTTGAACTTGCAGAGCACAAGGTTGAAAGCCATACCACATCCCCTCCAGATATCCCATTAATGAAAGAGCAAACTGCCTGAAATCTCTCTTGCTTCAATGAAGCCCCAGGGCTCCTCTGCAGCAGTCAGAGGTAACAGCTTTTGTTCCCCCAGCTGAACTACGATAGCTAGGTTGGGATAGCCCTCTGGTGGTATTAGCCAGCTTTTTATTTCCCCTCCTCAGCAGACCTAAAATAAGCCTGACAAAGCACTCTTCTGTTAACACAGCCACACCTCTGCCAGGTTTTCCCAGCATGGGTAGACTGACTATGAGCCTCACGAAAAGATTCTGTATAGTAGACTGAGCTCTAAGCTGATTGCATATGCAGTAAAATTTTACATTATAATGGTGCATGTAAGCACTAGCAAATTGGGAAGTTGGTACACATTCAATGACTTCAATGTTGCTGGTAATGAAGAATTTTCCTTGCCACATTCTTTGGAAAGGAATTATTACCTCTCCCTGAATGACTTTTTTTAATTTACACACTATGTTAGATTTTTCTCAACCATGCAAATTAGACCAACTCTGCTCTCCTCAAGAACAATAAGCTAATGCTCTACTGAAAGAATACAGGGAGAATTTCATTACTGCAGTGGCAGTGTAATTGTACTGCTATGTTTATGAGCACAATATATAAAGTTATGGCTCCACAGTGCAAACAATGCTCAGAACTGTCATTAAACCATTGCAGACAATTCTCATGATCGAGGGATTTAAAATTGGTTTTCAGGCAAGACAAACTGTTTTTCATGGTTAGAAAAAGCTAAATTAACGAATAAATTTAATATTTGGTTACACTGTAGGTATACAATTTTAATTATAACATATCAACAAGTCTATTCTATTCCTTTCTTTAATATGCACTAACAATTTTGTCTCGAATCCATGTAATAATTTTTGCACCCATTAATCAATGTGTTGTTTATTTGCCAATTAGATATTCATTGAAATGCAAATTGGGGGAAACAAGTTATTTAATGTACTATATAATAATCAACAATTTCATGTTAATTTGCTACTTACTGGAGATAAGGAAAATATTGAAGTTATTTGCACTTGAATGGGATTCTGCCTCCCTTCTCACTGAAAGTTTCCAATGCTTTGTTTAATAGATTGAATCGGCTTTCAGAAATGCTAAAGCATTTTCTGGCCTTTAAATACCTGGCTGGAAGGCCTGTTGGGAGCCCCTCACGCGGAACAAATGCTGATACAGCCATCACTTTAGAAGCCTGAATTCCAGCTTGGACCCTGCAGTGCCCCCTGGACGGGAACTGGCGAGAAGCGGGGCACGTGAGCAGGGCACAGCAGGGATGGGCAGCGGGACTCCGGGAGAGGCTGCCGAGGCCACCCCAGCTCCGAACCCCAGAGGAGCAGGTGCTGCTCACTCAGCACAGGGCCAGGGAGTTCAGCTGACCAGCAGCATCTTGCCTCTAGGACACAGCAGCTCCTGACTGATTTTCTTATTTGTCCCTTTGATTAACCTGATTTGAAAGAAGACGTAGTCCAAAACCATGCCACTGCACAGCTTCCCACTCCACTTTATAGCAGAATTCTATCATGAAGAGCTGAAGAATGCCCTATATAATTGTGTTGTGTGTGTCCATGTCTGCAGCAACAATCTGTCTCCTGAGTTTACACACATTTTCAGCCTGAAAGTCCTGAACAGTCGGCTTGGGCCCTCAGATACAGCTCTGCTCTTCTCCTTTCACTGGGAAGAAAACATGCAGAACAAATGATTTACTTGAATGAAGCCATCATCCCCGGCTTAAGCTCAAGGCCTCATGTGGACACTCCTTGCCTTCAAAGCACGCCCTGGTGACACCTCTGCGATGGCAGTGAAGTCACAGGGATTGCTCAGGGTGGAGCCCACTGCAGCCCAGGAGAGGTGTGGGACAGGCTCCAGTGGGCAGCGGCTGAGGGAGCACCTCACCACAATTCCCAGCCGCAGCACGTCACCCCATCTTCCTGCAACTGCTGTTGCGCAGGATTCTGCCTCTGGGCAACGACGCCCCTGATCACCATCCCCACAGAGGAGAGCCATCGCCTCACAACTCCCTTCTTCCCTTCACTCTCCAAATGAAAAATTACACTGTCTTATGCGTGTGTGCAACGCTTATAAAGCAATTTAAAGATGGAACACACAGTTTTTGTATGACACATGAGTAGAGCCAAAAAATAATAAGCAATTAAGAAGACAAATGTCCTCACCAAGTGCAGCAAGTGTTTACAGCTCAAGTTACAGGAGGCCAAATCTGCAGACAGGGCTATATAAGCCTGAACAACCCTAGCAAAAGCTAACTGTGTTGAGACCACTCAGAAATCTCTCTGCAGGAACTACAGAACTGTCTCAGCTCTTTTTTAAGTGGAAGTGAGCAGGGAAAGCGTATCATCACACATGGAATGTTCAGCACACGGCAAGAAAAAATCGAAACTGTCATGACTTGTATTTCTTGGCCATTAAACTAATATCTGGGAAAGCTGAGCAACAGAAGTTTAGTTATAAAAGCTTATATTTTTCTAAATACTTCTCCATTGCTCTAAAATTATTACACGAGTTTCAATAAGGTGCAAGAAGTTTACTTAAAATATATCACTACGAAATTCATATACCTACTTTAATAATTTTTAACTCTGCAGTGGAGGATTTTAAGTGAATGTTTAAATGAACAAGAATTGATACATAACAAAAGTGTGCACAGTGATACACTTCATTGAATGTTACATTTTGGCAACAGAAAGCGTGTTATTACCTCTTCCAGAAACGTCTTGCTCAGTCAAGCAAAAGCAGCTCCCATGTGGGAGAACAAGGACTATTATGTTACATGGTTTTACTGGAGATAATTCTTTACTAAACCAATCAGACCACATAATAACAGTATTCTAACACCAACTACAGGCCCTCGGAGACCAGTTTGTGTGTGGCCTAGATTTCATAGGCTTCTTTACAGCAGATGTGTTGGATGAGGGTAGTGTTACTTCATATATTAACTTGTGTGTTCCGCAGGTAAAGCAGCAGTATTAGTTCAAGTTCTACCTCTCGCATATTCTTTTCAGAAAGTGTATGCCTTCTGCAAGCAGATTAGAAATTCAAATTCAACTAGACCACAGCAACTAGAATTCAGCACTGCCTACACTATACTGGGGGTACTGACAACCTCTCAAAGATGCATCAGTGATACCTTTCCAGCTTGTGCAGATGAATATCCAGCCACGTGTTTAAGAACGTCCGGCTATGAAAAACTGTGCAAGTAAGTCTAAGAAATCTCTCAAAGAGTAGCAATTTATACAGCTATTAATTTTCTTTTGTTCTATAATGATCTCAAAGTCTAGAAATTGCATTTTCATGAGACCATAAACTAAACAAAATCCCAAAAGCTCTTCTCTCTGATGAACACTAAAAAAAAAATCGCATTACTTAAAACGCACGAGGTCAGGATTAAACAGGAAATAATCAGCTTTATGCCAAAGGAAGGACCTCACCCTGCAACTTTTTATTTATAAAATACGGAATTGATGGAAGCTATTTCCTAAATTTGCTCCATGGTAAACTTTTTGCTCTATCCAAAACAGGAAGGGTAAAGTTTATCTACAGAAGACTGTTTGTCTATGCTAATTTTCACATTAAAATTCTCTTTGTAGCTTTCAGTTACATCCACTGACCATAAAAGAAAGTGACATTCATTTAAGCTTCATGAGAATGGGCCGCATATTAACAGCAACAACTACATGAGAAAGCACTCTTATCATAAAAGCACAAACATTTTTATGCAGAAGGTACAGAGGTTTAAAACACACATATATGGACTGTGCTACAGCCAAAATCAGCAGCACTGCATGAGACTTCAGCCAGAAGTGACCTGTGGTGAACTAGTTTTTCTTCCACAGTTCTCTTCACGCTTTCAGTTACAACAAATATCCTCAGCTGTGAATATTCTCAGCTGCAACATTCAGCTTTCAAAAGGCTTATTTTTTGTCAACAGAAAAGAGAGAATTTTATCCTGGAGTGTGGATCACTCTTATTTTCTTCACTGACACAATGTCAGTGAACAGTAAGAAAAGGAAAAAAAAAAATCTTCCTTTTTCAGTTAAGGACAACCAGTAGGTTGGTTACACGACTCACTGGCATCTGCATTGTGACTGTAAACCCAAAGCCAGTGGGAGGGTGAGTTCATGAACCAGCCCTTAAATGAGAGGGCTTCCTCGTTATCAATGCCTAAGAGCAGCCTCAAAAATGAATGAATAAACAAACAACCAAACAAATCACTAGAGCAGCCAAAGGCTGTGGTTTTCAATCATACGCAAAGCATAAAGAAAATACTACACAAAATAAGTAGAGTACTGTATGTAACAGACAACTACTTCAGAAAGGAAAAGCAACAGCTGCAAGAAGAAAAACAATTACTTAGATTACCAACACTTTATTACTTAGTTTATGTTAAACCTTAAGGTTTCTGAGAGTTTAGAATTACTTCACACATTATATTAGCCTCACAAATCAGTTTTATTAGTGCCTCAGTAATGGACCTACATTTTTTTCATGTCTAAGTCACGGTCCTGTCTCATCATTTATTCAAGTACCAACTTTAAATACAAAATTAAATAATATAAAAAAAAAAATTAAGGCCATGTTTTTGAAGACTTCCATAATTTCCCCTAGTTTGTGGATGGGTATCTTTTTCCATATGCAGCTGTGACAGCTGAAAAGACTGTTCTCCCTTGCCACCTGTCACCATCCGCATGCCAGCAATCATCACCTCACGTATTTGTGAGCCAGCATTATATAGCACTACTCTTAAAATTCTGTTTAAGGCAAGATCAGCCTGATCAGGTCACGTGAAGCCCATCAGTCAGACCGCAGGGAGTTACCACCTATTTCGGATGAGAGCATGATGAGCAGCTGCAGATGACACCTAGCTGTCTACTGCCTTTGAGCTCCTTCGGGACATCTCATGGAGCTGCTGGACTGCACATCTTCGCGTGACTCTTCAGTCAAACACCAAACAGAACACAGAGCTAGCATAACCCATAATGGTGGAAGGTAGGGAGAAGAGATCAGAAAAGATGATGATGAAGCTTCTATTCTTATTGCAAATATATTCACTCCTTCTGTATTTTTTTTTTTAGAGTTCAACACCCACACTACCCCCTCTTGTGAATCTGTTCCCTCAATTTTAGCTACTTCCACTTCAATTTGGAAGCAGAAATCTGATCCAAAAATTGGTAAAAATAGAAAACATGTCTCTCCCTAAAGGGAAAGTCGCAAGGAGCAGAGGTTGTCATTTATGGTTAGTAAATCATGCATCTCAGGGCAGTGATTACCAATTGTGGTCCAAAGGAACACAGTATGAGCTCTGCATTTACTCAGCGGATACACCGACTGTATCCCAAAGTACTTTGAATTGTTGTTGGATAAGTTAGAGTATAGCTCATAAGAAGTACTGAAGAATCACAGCAATTAGGTGGTTCAAAAAGCTTGGGAATCACTTACTTTGATATTGCAAACTGTTTTTCCATGTGAAAAACAAGCATATTTTGTATTTTAGAAGGTCTTCTGAAACGAAGAACATTGCCTTCCTATTTCCTGATTACCTGCTTTTATTAATGAGATAGTTCAGCAGCACTGCAGCATTTCAGCACAAGAACTGTTACCTGTCAAACTCGTTAAAGGAATGCCTGCACTGTTCAGTGCAGTGACACCCAACATTTTCCAGAAGTCATCTAACGGGGTGCACTGACAGAGGACAGATCTGGAACGAACTTGGCAAGGTATGCGAATACACTCATGACTTTTTGAAGTGTTCGCTTGTCTTCAGATTCTGGCACCCACTGAAACGCTTTGATTCTTTTGGAGTCTGGTTTCAGTCAGTCGTTATGAAGAACATTATGACCTGTACAAGCAAACTGGGATCAAACACTTCTTTTTTGGGGAGGTGGGAGAGTTTTGAGAGCTTTAGCTCTGTATTTATCAGACAACTTAAAGCAGCTTCCTGTGATCTCTGACATCCATAAATTGTGAAAACAGCATGACACAACAAATTCACTAAGTCACCAAATCATAGAGATATTTCTAGGACTCCAAATACATAACTTACACTAGGACATCAGAGTTCTAGGCTCAGTCCTCTTGGATTTATTTCATGAAATACCTTATTTATTCTTATCGTAGAATAGGGAGGCTGATTGTAGTACCAAAATCTGTTTGCAAGTAATGCAAAGTATCACGTAATTCAACAATTAAAACAATACAAAAAGTAATGCTAGAAAAAATTATTCACTGCCAAGAAACCCAGTCAACTTCATGCAGGCAAAAGAGATTTGTTGACTATCATGTGCAGCATTATGAACTGCGGGCACTTCAGAGGTGCAGCAAGTTCTGCCTCTGGCCAATATTCCAATGCACAGGCAGCTAAAGGTATGGGACTGACCCTTCAACTAAACACTTTGTAAAATTTCACATTACCACCAGCACCTTGATAATCTGAAGATATCCTCAAATAATCAAGAATCTGCAAAAATACTCATTTTGCCATATTAATCTTATCTCCAGAGATATATAAGCTGTTATGCAAATATTCTTAAATAATTCACTTTAGGGCAGACATCAAAACAAATCATTTCAAGTCAAATAGCTAAAATCTGGGGAAATATTCAAAATGTGTTTAAAAAAAAATACAATCCAGCAATACTACCATCTCCTTCTATACCAATCTGAATCCAAGTGCTAACAGTATCACAACAGCATCAGGACACTGTTAACAGTAACGCAGTATTTTAATTTTAACTGTGTTTTATAGGTGTCTTCTTTGCGAAGCTGATTTTTGCATACTTTCAGCAAAGCCATGAGAAGGTTTGTCAATATTGTAGGGAAACATTGTTTCAGCGATCAACTTCTGCCAGTTAAATAATTCTTTAGTCTGTTGAAAAAATACTTAAAATTTTAACAGACTGAATTTGCACTTATTCTTCCTTTGACAGATTTAAATCTCCTGTCCTTCATCTTTTATAATCACTACATTTCTACAGATTTCTGATCCTTAAAAGCAGTATTTGGGGTGCAAGAATTTTAGATTATTCACTGCACTGGTAAGGAGGCAATACAAAAGACCTAAATTAGTCAATGAAACTGGAAACTACAGAATTATATATGAAAGGGTTTACTGAATAAAACTTACTGTTACAATATAAATAAACTTTTTTTTATGATGCATCTCCAAGCAGGATAATAGCTGCTGCAGATAAGGTCTACTGATGCTAAATTGATACAGTGTGTTTTGGATAAGAACAGCGTAGAAAGAGAGCAGTGAAGTCTCTTTTGATAAGCAGAACTAAACAGTTTACTGCCTGAGATAAAAATAGGTTTCTAAAGGTCAAACACTTGAATGCAATAGCCAAAAGAAACAGTACCATGCCATTTACCTTTTAACCTTACTTCATAAAAGATTACCATGTGCTCTCAAAGATACAGACTAGACAGGGGTTATTCGTACAAACATATCCTGAAAAATATGGCATTCCTCGCTCTGTGCAGCTTTCCAGATTTTTTTTTTTCCTTAAACAAAAACAATCCACGCCAGTCAAGATCTGGCTGAACTACAGTGCCTGGAAACAGAATTAAATGAGTAAAAAATTTAATCATCTGGAACAGACCAAGTCAAATTCAATAAAAAATGAGATGAGAATGAATGACATTCTCTCATTTCATTTAGAAATTCCAGCAGGCTTTTTGTTTTTTAAAATCACATAAGGGTATAAACATTGCAAACTTTCTGTTTTCAAGTCCTGACATTTTGTTATTTCAAAGATTAGTATTCACAAAGAACTGATTTACATGCTAAACAAAGGATTATTTTATTTATTTACTTAAAGAGTACCATGAACTGTGTAGGATGATAACACAGTAACTGTTTCATTAAAGAAATAAAAAAAAAAAAGGTTGCCTTCTGTAGGGTAAGCCAGTAGCTTACATTCTTAATGGAAAAAAGACAACCATCACTTTCCACTCATTGGCTTGCAACGTACTGAAACTAGGCATTAGAACTGCTGCTTAGCTTTGGTATGAACCATTGGCTCACCTCATCTTACCTCAGGTTCAGCATTAACCTCTCTTCATTTGTTCACCTCTTTCTCTCCTCAGTGCTTTGCTGCTCAGCAATCATTACCATGGACAAGGCCATGCCACTACTCCTGCTCCAAAGACCTTGCAGATCACCAGGACATACCTAGTAAAGCAACAACTATTACCCCTCATTATCCTCACTTCTGCTACCACTATTTTACCCAAGCCAGAGAACTGCTCGCTCTCCTGGCAAGCTTTCAGTCAAGCTCTCACATAACCTAATTCCTTAAAAAAATCAGAAACTCAATGAAAAATATTTCATATCAAGTGAATTATTTGAGCGTCTTTGTATCATCTTGTGACATAAAAGCAACTATTTAACAATTTACATTTCATGCATTTCTATCAAATACAAAAAACATAAAAGGTACATTTCACAGAATCACAGAATTGCAGGGGTTGGAAGGGACCTCTAGAGATCACTGAGTCTAACCCCCCTGCCAGAGCAGGTTCCCTACAGCAGGTTGCACAGGTAGGCGTCCAGACGGGTCTTGAATATCTCCAGGGAAGGAGACTCCACAGCCTCCCTGGGCAGCCTGTTCCAGTGCTCCGTCACCTTCACTGTGAAGAAGTTCTTACGCACATTTGTGCAGAACTTCCAATGCTCCGGTTGGCCATTTCCCCTTGTCCTAGCGCCATACACCACTGAAAAGAGTCTGGCCGCCTCCCTTTGCCTCCTGCACTTTAGATATTTATAAACATGGATAAGATCCCTTCTCAGTCTTCTCCAGGCTGAACAGACCCAGGTCACTCAGCCTATTTCAAAACTAAATGGAAACGTTACTTAAAGAACAGAAACAAACACTGCACCCTGTATACCTTATGCACACATTCAGAGTTCTCATTTTAAATGTTTAACACAGCAGCTTTAAGAAGTACAGTAAAAAGCTACTTACAAGTTGTGCATACACTCTGAGCAACTCATACTGAAACAAACTGCAATTATGTCAGTGAAAGCTTGCACTCTTATATTCATAAAAACTCACTGACAAGACACTGAATATTACGGCTCAGTTCATGTGTTATGATATGACCTTGCCTCTTTTAATACCTCAGCTGATCCACAACGTATCCCCATCTCTAACAAACTGATGCATATTTTAATATAACTCTTCAGCAATATATTCACCTATTTTTCAAGAATACTTGGTTTTACAGTGCAGAAAACTTGGTCAAACAGCAGACTGGAGACAAACTGAAGCTTGATACAGAAATAAGACATGAACTGTGTTACTATAGAGACACCAGATCTTCAAAAATATCCAATATCAGATTAACAAATGGATTGTAAGTGATCAAATCCTGCTTTTCCCAAAAGTAGAAATGAATATTTTTATGATGGATGCCATGATACAAAGAAGTGAATTAAATGGTCTATATGCAGAGTAAGGAGAGGATTGTGCTGCAAACCACACAGCGTCCTTCAAAGCCCCCACCGCATAGCACAGATCTACCACAAGCAAGGAGTTACCTTACATTTTCACTGACAGTCAAAAATACATACATGCAAAAATTATGTTTCTCCCATCAGTAAAAGCGTATTTGGATCAGTATAAATATACAAAGAAGGAATAATATTTACAGTAGATGAAATGCTTCTGTTCAGAAGCATTCTTCCTAGTTGCTTACCAGGACATGAGTAACACCTAGACAGATTAAAAGCCTTGAGAACCAACTCACTCTGACAAAGCATGCTTTTCTTGGTAGCAAAAAGCCCACCCTGCCTAAAACAGGAATTAACGCTCTTAAAACAGAGTTTCTTTGGTGACCTATCAGGGTCATGAAAGACAATGCAACCACTTTAAATGGAAGATTTTGTTGACTACCACAGCATTCCCCAAGTACCGGTTGACAAACGTTGAAGAAAACAGACACACCAAGAATGCATACCATATTTGTTTTAGCTTATTTTAAAAGTCTGTCTTATCAAGTCGCATATAAATTTGCAATTTTAGATTAATCACATCCGGATTAAGTATGCTAATGACTCAATGCTACAACCATTTTACTGTATATTCACTAGTGTACAGATGTTAAGTGTCACATTTGGAATGCAGATGCCATTCTCAATCCAAAAGGAGACTGCAAGACTAACAAGACAATAATTTTGTTTTATGTATTATGAAACATTTCACTGTGTTATTAAAAGCACATATCACTTATAAATTGGCTCAAGAAACCAAATCAAGGGTGAGTCAGAGAGCTTTCCACAGCTCAGAGTTAAACATTTAGGGATTCTCTTACTAGAAACTCAAAGGAAAAAAGCATTAACTGACTTCAGTGAAACAGGAAACAGAATCTTAGAGTTTATCTTTGCTTCTGATTTGAGAGAAAACATCATGGCAAGAAAACATCTTACAATAGCAAACTAAGAAAAACGGAAATAGCACAGTGAACTGCAGTTACACTTAATTATAAATGTGAGGAAAAACTAAGAAAAGTATTTAAAAATGAATCAGGACATTCTTGAGATATAGCCAGACATCCAGTTGAGCAAAGAGACCAATAACTTCATTAGAAACAATTTTACATTAAAAAATTATTCATACCATTCTGATTTTTAATTGATGAGAAATACAGTAAGCCAACCCAAAGAGCAGAACAAACAGCCATAACATGTTTTTCCAACTCTTCAGTGAACGATTTCAGGTGTTCAGTGCTGGAACGCTGTATTTCCTGCCTCATGATTGTGGCTTCGAGTAGATGCCCCAAGGGTATGCGGAGGGAAAGACACTGAGCAGGTAGCACCTGGCTGCTCCCCACTTGTTTCTGGCACTAGAAATAGCAATGAGTTTTCTTGCATGATGTAGCGTCTCCACCCTCCAGCCAGGGAGAAACTCCACTGCATTTGCCCATGGGCTTCAGAGCTTCTCCTGTGGAATTAATTCCCATCTCCACCCAAGTTCCTCTTGTTTCCCCATCATTTTCTTTTCCCCACCCTCTTGGCTGCAGTTCCTGATCTTGGCACAAATCTTTTTTTCAACTGCAAGTCCAGTCCCACCCTTGTTCCTTGCTTTCTGCACTCTCAATTGCCAGCCCTAACTCTCGTCACCACAAATCCTTTCATCTCTTCCACTTTGCCTCCACCCTCCAATTCAGAGGTCACATCATCTCTCAACTAGACATAGTTCCATTCCACCTCTTTCTCGGAAACTCTTGCAACCCTTTTGCTCATGCCTTCTGGATCCTCTCCTGCATCCAGTCCTACCTCCATCTCCCCTTTGGCATGGTCCACCTCTCTCTGTAAAAAAGATATTTTGACACGAAGATTCCAAGGCTGACATTTACACACTGTACTACACTGGTTTCTCTCTTTTCAACTATGTGGAAAAAAGCCTACACTTTTGTTTGAGGGCAGCACCACTCATTGCCAAGAGCTGGCAAAGGAACAGTCTCCATCCCTTTGCTGGGAAAGCCGTGGGTGAGCCTGCCCCGCCAGCAGAAGTCATCTAGTCACAGGCTCCAAGGAGGCTGCATCCAGCTCACAGGTCTCCTCGAAAACAAAGAGCCAGCATCTTAAACCCTAACAAGGTCTGTCCTGCTCAGTGGCAGGTAACAGAACAGGAGGCATTCAGCTTTTGTGAAGGGGTATTCAGCTTTACTTCAGAGTGAATTGTGTCTCCATGGGGAGGGACATTTCTCTGTGATTGCATACTTCTAGTTCATCATCACATTAGCTGACAACCAATAAAGAAATAAAACATTCAGAAACCTTTTGATCTTCATTTTCCTAAAAGTGCAAATATTTTAATGATCCATAAGAGGTTAGGGTTTGCATTAAAAGGGAGCATTCTGCTCACAGAAATGATCCATCTTCTTACCAAAACCACAGGTTACTGGGACTCCTCTTTCCTCTGAGACACTCTGAAGAACTTTAGGGCCCTGGGTACCAGCACAGTTCACAACTAGACCCAAGCTCCAGCAAGCCACCTGGAAGAAGTTGTTATGAGAGCATCTACTAATGCACCAGTGCTCCTAGATAAGTCAACTGGGACTCATTTCTGTGAATCTATCTCATATTCACAGAAATATGTAGAAACAAGGCTGCTCAAGTTAAAAAATGGTGAGGTGTCCTAGAGGAAGAAGGAATTTTTGGTCATGGCAGCTTTAGGCAGAAATTAAGTATTTTTACAAGTTTTATCTCCCCTGTGACAAAAAAAAAAAGAGTTACTATGTAAATGACAAAACGACCAAAGACTGGCTTGCTAGAGATCTGTGCCCAACCATTCAATAACTTTGAGTATCTACGGCAAAAAGAAAAAGCCCTACAAAAACACAGCTGCAGCATTTGCTTACGAGGACATTCTCACGTCTCATGAAATGCAATCATACTACAGACTTTCTCCACTGGAACTCATACAGTTTTTTCCACTGCCTACTTTCAAAATGCTTGTAACAATTAACCTTGGTTTATGCCTAAACTGAATTTAATTGAAACTTGAGAATAGATTCAAAAGATACACAGTGCAGATACAATGTGATTGCATAAGTAAG
This sequence comes from Penelope pileata, assembly GCA_013396635.1. Taxonomy (NCBI): domain Eukaryota; kingdom Metazoa; phylum Chordata; class Aves; order Galliformes; family Cracidae; genus Penelope; species Penelope pileata. The sequence goes on from WBMW01001623.1 coordinate 1,022,509, forward strand.
TTTTCCCAGGAAGCTAACTTTAAATAATAATAATAAAAAGTAATAAAATGGGCAAATTTCCAGTTGCAGATGATCACTGAAAAACTTGTGTCAGCATAGCCTAATCTATTCCAATTTTGTGTTTAACATGCTTACGTGGAAATTTTCTATTTAGGCCGCACGTGATTCAAAAAGTTAATATAGGAATTATCTACTACACTAAGGTGGTGAACTGCTTCTGAGGTGTAATTATGGTCAAGTAAGTACACACAGCAATGAAAGTGTTGTAACTGAACAAGCACTTAAGCTATTTGGGGGACAGGAAAAGGGGAAAGATTGCTAACAATCAATTAACCCATCTATTAAAGGTTATTAGCAACACTCAGAGCAATGCACAAAGTTCAGTAGTTCAGAAAATTAATGTATAAATAGCCTTTCTCAAGAAGCATGAGAAGCTAGAGAAACATGAACAACCTGACCCACTTGATTTTGTCAGTGTTCAACTTCTGTGATTTTTGTGAGTCAGGTTGACTCTGTGAGCCTTTAAAAGTCAAAGTGCCAAGATAAAATGGTCATACTTGAACTGCAAAACCTTTGTCCTATGGAGAATCTTGTTCCCTATTTATCTGCCACATTTTGTGAAGCGTGCCACCAAACACTGTGTGTCCATACATGTCTATGACAAGACAATTATGGAGGACTGAAAGTCACGATGGTTGTGGACATAGGAGTCGAAACAAGAAAATGATACTTGTGGGTTGGTGATAAGTGATGCCATGTATTAGTCATTTACACTCCAAGATAAAAATCTAATGTTTTTATAATTCTGACTTACAGAAGAACATGCATAAGCTACTTGGGCAACAAAAGATTATTTCCATATTGTTTAGGAAAGTAAGTTCCTAATTCCAAAGCCCTTTGGAAACAACACTCTAAAATAAATAGATAAATAAATGAAATGAAAAAGAACTAGAAGATTGCCTTATAGTTTAAAGCTCAGAGCACAGAAATACTCTCCATGCCAAGCTTTACATATATATGTATATGAAAATAAATACTATATGCACTCAATTTTTTGATATTTCTGCCAAAGCCACCTCGAGTCCACCAATGCCCTTCTGTTAAAGCAAGAATATGCTGGAGACAAATCTGGAAGACATGAAGCTCTTTGTTTCTCCTTTAAAAGAAATTGAAGTTCACTTAGAAACAGGAAAGAAAGGAAAAAAAGTAACTCATACACACAAAAACATCATCCCTAGTACCCCTCCCCCCCACAGAAACTACTGCCTCTGTTAAGGCTTTACCTATTCACCATTCCTAGCTTCAATGCTTTAGCTTTATAAAGAGGTTTTCCAGTATCCGTTCTGCTTATCCTTCCAAGCACCTTAACTTCTGACATTTTTTTCAGTAGGCGCTTTCTCACAATTAGCTCCTCATTATGTATATCAAGGGTTATACGTTTTTAGATGGTTTCTTCTCTTTCAGATGTCTTTTCCAATTCTGTTTAAACTTCTCTCTTGATACTAATCCTTCTGTGTTCTAGTCTATTCAGTGTTACAGTTAACAAGTCTTGATAAGTTCTAATTCTCACAACAGAGCAAGGCATTTAAAGTCAATCACTGCTAGCAGTTCATTGAAAAAAAATGCTATTTAATGGACAATTCCTTAGCTTTTCACTTTATCTGATCAAGAGTGACTCTTGTCAAATTTGGACAGCTGGGCATTGAGTGAAACAGGTACAATTCTCACGTTTTTGTTTGCTAACAAACGTTTGTTAACAAACTTAAGTTTATTTTTACTAAGCTCAGCAGTTTTATCAAGTACCTAACTGCTGCCCCTCTCTCCTTTAAGTCTTCCAGAGATCAAGCAGCAATTTGTAACATCTGCAAGCAATGCCATTAGGATTGTAAGCGAACATTCCTGAGATCTTGGTATCTGCAGTATTGTTTGATCGTATAAATGAGGCATCGCCGTGTTAGAAATTAGATCAGTGACTAGACTTCTCAACAAGGAGAGTTCCCAGCATTAACAACTTCAAAATAACGTGCTTAGCACGCAACAAAAATTGTTACATTAGGAAGATAAAACAAACTGTCCAACTCAAATTCTTCCACGGCTAGATGATAGAAAGTGAAAGGTGAAGTCCATCTAATGCATTTGAGCCATTAAGAATGAAAATACCCTTCTGCTACCTGTGCACAACATTTCTGGTGTTAAGCTCTCTTAAAAGTATCGCCCTATGAGTGCCATACATTAAACAACACTCATTTTTTTTTTTTTTTATCAGCTATGCAATGAGAAAAAGCTGCTGGCAAAAAGCTGAAATGTGGTAATACATTTCCTTATTGAACTATACCTTCAGGTGCTGAAGTAAAACGAGTGAGTAGCTCTGATTTTGCATATGCAGCAGTCTGTAATTATGAACACTGCAGTGCATACCAAATAACTCATTCAAAAAACCCAACACGGAAGAGAACGTGGCTAAATAGCTGGAAAGTGAAGGACTGCAACTCCTCAAGTACAGTATCTCCAACACAAGAACGGAAAGTAGCTGAAGTTTTCACACCCTTTTACAAGTATTCTGATTTAAACCTATGCCACTTTTTTTTGCAATGTTTGTAATGTGCTTTAAATCAATGATACTATGAAGGTACTGACCCAAAGCTTTTATATTCTCCATCTTGCACTCCTGATAAATATGAAAATGCAGATTTCTAACAAACAGCACAGATTTAAAAAACTGAAACATCTCAGTATAAAAAAAAAAACAAAAAACCCAACACTTACGGTATGTGTGAACTGAGGATGCAAACAGAAAAATTTTAATCAGTTTGATTTCACAATGGCAAAATGCAAGGAGCTTTAGAATAAATATTACAGAACTACAGAAAAATTAGCAACTCAAAATTAACGTGGAAGAAAACGTGCCTAAGAATGTGCAAAAAGTAGTAAATGACTTATCCTGTATATAAGGGGAAGAGTACTCATATGAGGAAACTGGTAAATCACAAAGGGATGAAACAAGACCATTGGCAAATGCTACCATTAAGAAATGGAATCTTCATCAATTTTTCTGGGATGCCTAAGGTAAGATACCAAAAACTGAGACAAACGTTTTCCTGATCAGGAAAAATAAAGTAGTATACTTAACTACATCTTACATTTAAATAAGCTAATATAAACATCAGCTTAGAAGAGCCGTGACGCATAGTATGCTACCAAACAAATTAGGCAGATGAGGACTTCATCAGTAAACTTTTGATATTAAATACACAAGGTCTGAAAGACAATAGAAAAACTAGGAGGGAACCAACATCTACAGCTTCCCCATCTTTTACTCTCATCAAGTTTATTACTCTCGTCTGGTCTACTCCCATCAGAAACAAAGCACATCTGACCTCATCTATAATCTGAGCTAATCCTTTAATGTGTTCTCCAGCTACTCTGGTTCCTCTTAGCTCTACTTAACTTACCTACCTCTTAACTCACACTTTAATTAGGGGATTTTTTCTAAACTAGATCATTTTGCCTGAAACGAGCAACAGCACAAGCAGATCAACATGCTAATCTCTAGAAACCGTAACCCGTTTCCCTGGCACAGCTGAAGACAGAAAAGGTACATCCAAGGTCAGCTCTGAGAGCCTCCTCCTTCATTCCCTCCTGGATTCCTGTTACTCTAATGTATTCATTTATTTCACCACAACTGCTAAAACTTAATTATTTAACCTAGCATAGCTAGAACTCATAAATCTTTTCTGATATCCTTACCATGGTTTCTCATTAGCTTATTCCTGGCCAATATCTGGAAGCTACTTCAGATTTACATCATTTCACCTTCACACTGTTGTTAACGTCAACCATGCATTCCTTGAACTCTCTTCCTCAGCCTCTCCATACTTCTTGTCACCCTTCCCAGGGACAGTTCTCTCCTCCATTTTCTGAAGGAGTTTTACAGCACTTCAAACCTAGCTTTGCCTTAATCATTCTCCTGTTCCATATGATCTTATGAGTCCAGCACTGCCTCACCAACAGCACAAGTTGAAGATTTTCTTTTTTTTTTCTTCTCCTATCAAAAAGCATAGCATTTAAAGACAAAATTTGAAGACCTGGACATGAGTGCACTTAGCATCCCTGGAATGGGAAAACACATTTTGTATGTAATGCCCTACATCTTCAGTCACTTTTTCTGTTTTTACAGCTCCATTTCTCCCAAAGAGTAAGAAAAGTGATGACCTTCTTGTTTCGGGTGCTACACAAACACACACTAAGTCTAAGCATCCTGCCTCTACAAGAACTAACCTGAAAGCAGCTATTTAGAGTACGCATTTACAGGACTGGACCTTATACCAAAGAGCAGAGGAAGAGAGCACACTGTTGATGTCCCATCAGATACTGTGACCCTAATCCATTGTCTTTGTTCTGAGACTGGCAACGGGAACAGGATGGGGTGGAGGGTGGGGAGGAAGGCATGCAGAATACTTTCACACATTGCAGAAATAGCAATTGTGAATGGCATGATAAAATGCCATTTTATCATGACAGAAATGCCTGCATATTATTTTTTCTGGTGCAGTACTAAAACAAAACTTTCTCAACTAAGTCCTCACAAAGTAAAGTTTCACTTCATAAGCTGTCAGCCTTCACAGAAGCACCTCCAGAGAAGAGTTCCATGAAAACAGTTACGCAGAAAGTCAATTCAGTAACTGCTATATGGATCTTACCAGAGTAAAAGATCTGATAAAGGAGGAGACAAAGAAAAGTTCTTCTGAACCCACATGCGCTACAACTGCTAGAACCTGTTTTACTTACTGAACTGCAACTTTGGGGCCAGAGATGTAAGTGATTTGCCTAAAAATGAAAAGGAATTAGACAGCAGATCTGGAAATGTAATCTGGGTAATCTATGGACCCAAGCGCACAGTGACCCTTCCCTTCTTTACATGCACATCATACATCACACATCACACATCTATGAGGTTGCAAATGCACACTTTAGAAAATTTATGATTTTCAGCATCTTCCAGGAAGAAGGCTGTCCAATAAGGGCAACAGTTCATTAACACTACGAAGGGCTGTTAGTAAGTAATGTTAATTTAGAAGACAAGTAAACAAGCAATTAATCTACTTTTCAACATTTAAAAATATTGTTTGAAAGCATTCAGTCAGCCAGGCCTAGCAGTAAGCAGCAATTCCATTTTGAAAATGCATTCACAAATGCATTAACTCCTCTGCTTCCTTCTCAGATGCCAGAGCTCTGTGGTAATAGCATAGAAATCTGAGTGTCAAATCTCATTCAGAAACATGGAGGTTTGATTTTTTGCCAAAACCATAGAAGGTACTTGGCTCATTTGGTAAAATTTGTCTTCTGAAAATAGTAGATTTTCAGAGGTAACCCATGTCACTTAGACTTGCATATGCAACATTAAGAAACTGGACACAATAATGGACTAGTTAATATAGTGCTGCAGACTTGATGTCTAGACAAGATAAGACATTTCAAGAATCCCTGCTACTCATGCTCATAAGGAAGAACAAAGAGATAGCCTTTTATGTAACACCACCAGCAAATTGCTCCAATCATGAATTTAACACCAGGGACATATTTGTCATCACTTCCGAAAAAACACACTTCAGCACATTGTGCGCTAAAAGCATCATCTGATACTTAACTATATAAAAACAGAAACTAAACAAGTCCAAAAACACATTAATGTATATTGCATACTATTAGATGCAAAAATATAAAAAGTGAGTGAAATTGTTACATCAGCAGCCTGTGAACATTCATTGGCCTGCCAATGAAAAATTCTCTGCTATGCTGTTTTTGAGTATCCAGATCAGTCTTTTAAACATCTGCCTAATGGTCTTCTACCCAACCATGCTGATACAACATACACCAGCAAATTTCAAAACTATGACAGTGGAGGAAAAGAGGGAAAGACATGCTCAAAGGCATAAGGAAATGCTTAGCTCTCAAGAAAACACAGCTAATTACTTCACTGTTCTTGTTTTTAAAAGCTCTCCAAATTTTGTGATTGCTTAAAAATAGAACATCAAAAGCCACAAGAAGACCCTACTTCACTGGACATTAAAACATGAGACATGCTAATACTGCAGTACTTTCACATTGTGCAAAGAGGCACAAGGATGGAAAAGAAGACACACTAGGATGAAAGGGATCAGTTTTCCCAGTGCTCGCTGTGCAGAAGTGCCAGGAAAGGCCCTGTTTAGCCACCTACCAAGAGGCAGAGGCAGTAGGTCCAGGGGCTGAGGGACCTCAGCCCTCTCCTGAGAGCAGCAGAGCCCACTCCAGGGAGAGCAAGTCCTGATAGGCAGGTGAGGCCGCCCAAAACCAGGAAACCACAGCAATGGGCTGGGACTGTGCAGCTCAAGGAGGGGGGACGAAAACTGGCAAGATGAACTGGGAGCAGAAGCCATGTCCTCAGTGGAAAAAAAAAAAAGAAAAGCACGTTGTGGAGAACAGTATGCAGGACTGTGATGGCAGCTGAGCTCAGAGAGAGAACACTGAAAATACTGGAAAAGAGGTTGTCTGGAAAAACAGTGGAGTCTCCCTCGCTAGAAATATTCAGTACTCAGCCTGACAGAGCCCTGACTGACCTGCTCTAAGGTCCTGTTTCCAAGAGGGTATCCGCTCAGGTGAGGCTCCCTATGATTCTGTCACTACACTGGTCATTACAAAGAGGAGATCAGAGGTTTCCAGGATCTGTGGTCCCAGTTCTCAGGAATGTTCTCAGGTGCCTGTGCTTCTTCAACCACACCTTTTCTTCCCAAGTAATATTGGCAGACTTCAAATTAAACGTACGCTTCAGAGATCTACTAGTTTGGGAATCACACAGATAATTCTAGGCTCTTTCCAGACACTGTCCAGATTTTTCTGAGCCTTTATTCACAAGCACACCTTTTACTCTCCTCTCTATGTCAACTTCAGCTAGTATTTGCAAAGCAACTGCAGATTCCTAAAAGGCAGTCACTAAATAACAGCAACTTGCACTTTGTTGAAAACGTTCGTCCTAACGCAGTCAGCACAAGAAGACTTTCATAAAGATACACTTCAAATTAATTGCTTTTTATAGGCGTGCTTGCAGTAAGTCCCCCATCAGGAGTTTATGGGAAACAGTACTATAATATGAAGCAAAAGTATTATTTCAAAAATTTTGCTTTTTTCTGTTTACAGCTTCAGAGTGATGAATATGGTGAAGGCAAAGCAAAGAGGGCTTTATCAGGAATTCAAAACAGCAAGAACACCTGGGAATCAGGATGAGATTAAATATGAACTGAAAGGCAAACATTAGTAATCTGGTGTTCCAAGTGAAAACAAAACAAAACAGAAAGAAGGGAGACAGAAACAGAAGAGGTCCTATGGGGCAAGCTTTCTAATCAAGCTTCACTTTCTCAAACACTAGCTAGACCCTCGCCAGTTCTTAGACACATAACCACTGGCAGTTTTTTTTTTTTAACTGCAAAACTCAGAAACACTTTTGGTTAAACAGTAGTAGAAATACAGCATAGCTTGTACTGAGAAGTTCATCCAAATAACCTTTAGTAAGCAGCTCACCACAGGCCTGAAAGTTTAGTTTCCATTCCACTCTTTGCTCCCTCTCACCTTCCTTGTCAGTGTTGGAGGACTCAAGCTACACAGAATCAACCCAAGTTTACTTGTAGATTCTGACAATTCAAAGCCAGCCGTCAGAAGATCTACAGAGAAACCACATTCACACACAGTTGGAACACTCATAGCATTTCATAATCATGAAAGACACTATCATAATAGCAAATTTCTTGGATTTTTTTTCAATTGCTGAACCAGCAACTTTCTTTGAACACCTATTGGAAAAACACATAGGCCATTTTATAGTGTTAAGTTTAAATAATATAAATTTTCTCTAGCTGGGAACTAATTCACAGTACTTGATTTCATAACTAACACGAATTTTGTTCAGTTGTATAAAATGTACTGAAGATGCTTTCAGTATCATAAAATCTTATTTTACTTCTGTGGAAGCTGACAGCTTCAATATTCAAATCAACAACAGGAGAAACTGGTTTCATGAAATCAGAATCTCTAAGTTATTCCTCAGGCTTTTCTGAATGAAGCTACTAAAAGTATTGTTTTGTAAAATGTAATCTAGATTCTTCTAGAGATAAGTGTCAACACTATCAAACATAATAACATTAGATCACATGGAAAACAACATTTGTTTTTATGCCCAAATTTCCATCAGTCTTGACTACAAGCCTATCTTTAGGACCCAGGGGCACATCTTCATGGGAAATAAACCAATCATGGTTTCAACAGCATCAGCTAAATATTCACAATTGTTGTTTTCTAGAAAATCTGCTCCAACTCTACTTTTTTCCCATTGGTCATTTTTAAATAGCTGTAAGTTTATGTATTTGGTAGCGGCTGATTTAGGCCGCATAAGAACTGGTCATCGACACACAAGGATAGACAAACTGCATAGTGACAGTATAATGACAGGGCAACTTGTAATTACAGTGTGCTCCATCCCAGCCAGACCCAGCAAAGGTGAAGCCATGTTCATTTAAAAAAAAAAAAAAAAAAAGTAGAAATTTATTTTCCATTTATCAAGAAAAAGGAACAATTTTACAGCACAGGAAATGGACTCCCAGGCTAAAGAACAAAAGCTACTAGAATTCAACAGAAGAGACTTAGAATAAGCATTCGGATCTTATCTCAGGCAGAATTCTTGAAGATTATTATGAGATAATCAGGAGGCGGATAAGTCACTTGTTTTTCTTCGGTGGTCACAGCCACACACTGAAAACAGTGTAAATCAGAGCAAGTTTGAAGACAGTCACTTCTCCTGCCCAACTTTAAAATTTTAAATGCTTATTCCAGATTTGGGCAGAGTTGCAAAGTCAGAAAAATCTCCAAACTCTACATTAAAAGTAACAAAATTAAGGAAACAAAACACTTCAATTGTTTATGAAAATTTAACTGAGCAGGTTACTGGAGATATTTTCCTTACTGCGAAGCGATATGATATTGAAGACTAGTAAATGAATAAATTTCTATTGAACCTCCTCAAAGAATCAATGTTACAAGACAAGCAACAGAAACCTTTTTTGTATTCAATCTATCTCCAAGCACTCTACACAAAAGAGAAAACAGTAGAATTTTTGAACATAGCATTCCTCCCTCATCTAGATAAAAAACATGGCAGTCTAAGAAAAACGCAGAGGTTCTTAACCCTTGGAATATGACAAAGGCACTGGTATTCAAAGCTGATTTAAATAACACCAACAGACTGCTTCTAGTGTTCAATCCTCAAACTGCACATATTCTAGTTAAGGAAATTACAGTGTAGAAGTCACTTTTGATAACCTGTTTGCATGTAAAGTCATATTTTTAGTTACATTTACAATTATATCCAAGGAGAAAGAAACAAAGACATCAAGGAAATCATAGCAGATCGAGCCATTATACAAGCACTGTGTCAATTACAAAAAGCCAACTGGACTCACCTGTTCAATCTCCTTGGTTTTAGCTGCAATCGCTTTTGAGCGGCAAAGTAGATGGCCATTCTCATATAATTCTGTACTATCTGTCATATTTGCTTCTGTTTCCTCTGTTTGTTCAACATATAATGGAGCTGAAGATCCAGCCTTAAAAGACAAGGAATTTTCACAGTTTTCAGAGCAAAACAAAAATCTCAAAACATGACAGCAAAAATAAAAACCCAAATACATTCAGTTAAATATGACTTTGCATATCAAGACTACTAGTGAAGTATTATTGCTATAATCTAACAGTCACAGAAATGAGGATTTTAAATATATAGAAAACATGGCATTTAAAAAAAAACAAACAAAAACTGTGACTCAGTCTTACTTGTGTAAGGACAACGATGTTAGATAACCTTTACCTTCCTTTAAAGGCCCTTCCTTTAAAAAAAGAGGATTGTGTATTTGGTACTTCTAACATCAACCAGCAAAAAATCCACAGTGAAATTGGGATTAGCTTTCTGGGGGAGGATAAAGGTAATAAACTCAGAACTCTTGCAGCATTCAGTGCTTTGGGATAAATATTAAAGGAAAAGAGATACTTATTGTACAGCAAGAGAAAACATGCACTTAGTGGACACCTGATAATTTCAGAAATATTACTGAAATACCAAACTTGTATAGGTGCCCTTCTAAGATGGAAATTGAGACAGTATTCCTGCCCCAAAGAATAGACACCCACTTCAAGGAGTGCAAATAGAAGATGGAAAAAGAAAAATGTTCTGTAACATATTTAATTGCAATATTTCACATTAGATTTCTACAACAGTAGAATAGTTTGGGGTTTTTGTGGTTGTTTTTTTTTTTTGTAGTAAGATTTGAAAATTGAAATAGATGCATAAAAATATTTTTGACTATTCAAAATTAAGGAAGCAGAAAAACTTAACAATTAATGTGCAAGAGAAAAGCATTAGGAATAAAAAAAAGTTGAAGTGGTCCCATCAGTATCAATGGACATGATTAGAGAGTTTAGGTAAATGTGGATCCAGTCAGCGTATTTCTCAAATCTGCTCTTAGGTTCCAGAAGTGTGAAATACAAAGAGGAAATTCAATGCTTCCCTCAATGCACATATTTTCCCTCAAATGATTTACAAATCTAAAATACATGCCCATAAGTACAAAGTTGATGAGAATGAATGCTGCAATGATTGCAGGATTAAGCCGAACTATTTTACATAAGACACTACATGACTTCTTCTTGTTTTATATAAAAAAGGTAGATGTCTGCATCAAAAGATGCTAGTCAAAAGACACTGTGCTTACTGGGGTCTTGCTGTCTTCTCTTTGCCAGAAATTACTGTCTACCAATCTTACTAGCCTTAGTTGGTTGACAATGGAAATCTTGCCAGTCACATACCACGTGACTAAACGTCAAAAGATATAACGATGTCTGCCAATTTGTTCAGGGCAGAAAGGCAGGAATGCCTCAGAAGTGGTTAAGGTGTCCTAGGTGACAAAGGCTCTCTCTCAGAAGCCCCGTCCTTTCCAGAATGGTGCTGGGCTGAGTGCTCACGTGGCCTGAAAATTCGCATCAGCAATCCCTACTAACTTCCCACAGTCAAGGATTTGGGTTATCAAGTAGGTCCCGTATCCGTACTAACACAGTTAGTCCAAGAGCAAGAGGTTTATCAGCTTCTTGCCAATCTTGCCACACAAGCAGTTGCCAAATTAACTTTAGCAATGAATACTAAACTACTTAGCTTTCTCAAGAGGTTAACAATGAACATTTGCCTGCTGTGACAGCAGATCAGTAAAAAATGATCACTGAAAAGTGCTACAATCATACTTCAATTTAGAAAGAGGCAGAAGATGAGCGGGGAAGAATAGATAGCTATAAATGACAATGAATTAATGCTGAGTATTAATGAACCAAAGTTCTGGGAAAATAAATAAACCAATCAGCCAACCAACTACAATAGCAGGGAAAAAAGCCTGATATTCAAGATGAAGGAGGACTGCTCCTAAAAAGGAATACATGAAACGGCAGACTGCCACAGCCTGGAACCAAATTCAACAAGCCAGAGTTTCTCTTTTGGTCTTATGTTTTACAAAACTACATTTTAACTCGGCAGTCCCCTGATCATTTTAGGGAGCTCAGTAGGCAAACCAAGTTACACCAGTGTAAGAGTTCACTGGAGAATCCCTGGGAGAGCTGGAGCCTTATTTTGTCAATTGCAGCTCAACATGAATTCAATACATACAAACAAAATCTACTATATTTTTGCATAGGTTTTTTTGTTGTTGTTTTTAAGCAACAAAAAAAGGAATCACAAACACAAAGCTTTAGTCCCTCTCTCTCTTTCAAGAAACATTTAATAGCATAGGCAGATAAATCCAGAGGTAGACTACAAGATGTGCCTTTCAGGAAAGTGCCAAAAACCAAGAGGTTATTGTTATAACACTTTAAAATAAGTCGATTAATACTCCTGTCTTACATCATACTCTGTTCTTTCAGGTAAATTGCTTTCATCAGCCTTCTCTGCCTTCTCAGCTGCCCACTTGCTTGCAGCCTCTGCAAGTTCCTTTTCTGATAGTCTGTTGCTCTTATCCAAGGCCTGTAAAAAAAAACATTTCAGTAAAGGTTCAAACATGAAATACACTTCCACGTGTAAAAACATCTTCAAAATTAAAATAGTTATTCAGATCTCCAAAAGATTTTGAAATGGCAAACAAAGAAGCTGAAGATCTTGTTTAGCTGACTTGTAAAAACAAATAAACAAAAATCAATGAAGTTCAGGAAAATGTTAAAATGCATCATTCTTTCAGAATTAAGATTTTTGTTTTGTTGTTTTTCCAAATTCAGAGGACGGATAACAGAAAAAAATATTTGACACCAGTTGACTTTAAAGACAGATGGATCAAATTGACACTATGGAGAAATCACACAAGTGGGATTGATCTCATAAGTGTCCAGAGGAAGCAAATACTCTATATGGTCCCTGCAGGACTACGTGCCATAAAGACACAACCTTTAAGTGAATTCAGAATAGAAGTGAAATACAATGTTTGTCTTAATAGAAACACCCCTTTTCTACAATTTTAAATTACAAGATTACAACCAGCGAAGTCAAGAGATAACAGAGATGAAAAGAAGTTCAACACACAGACGAGGTACTAAGAGGGTTCCTAAGAGAAAGGGGCAATATAATTCATAGAATAATTTGTCTAGCTCACTGCTCCAGACTACATGGTTATTCTTACACTGGTCTCACTACCAACTACTAGCTACCTTTTGCTTTCTTCCCCCTCACGTTCTTCTTCCCCAAAGCATGCATGACTTTTACCTTAGCTTGACTTTTTGCCAGCTGCCAGAAAATCTTGTATTGTGGTTCTATTATCAATTTCTCCCCTGCCTCAAACGTTGCCAATACTAGCAAACAGGAAGGACCAGTATCTTTGTTGCCAATCGTTATCTTTGCGTGAAATGCAGATAAATAAATTTTCTCATGACTTAAAATACTTCACAAGCCATAAGCATAAATTAACCACTTCAGTATTTAATGGAATAGAGCAAAAAAAAAAAAACAAAAAACCCTGTTTAATTTATTCTTACTAAATTATATAGGTTGTATGTCAATAATATACATATTAAAAAAATCTGAATGCATTTTAGGTAATATGGTAATAGTACTTCTACAGATACACTATACTACAAGTTAAGAGAAAACTACAGGGGCACATTTCTAAGAGGAAACCATCTGCAAGAGCAAAAAGTGAATAATTTTGTGAAAAACTTTCTTTATTTTTTATTTTTTTACTTTTTTAAACTCTAAGCCAAGCTGCCTTTGCACTTTTTTGTTAGGCATAATGTAGGAACAACAAAAACCTGTCAGTTTCCTACTGTCCTTGCTGGGAAGCTTTCCTTGTCTCACACATCTGCTTTTTGCTTTAATTATGTTGGATACAGCCTCCAAGGCTTGTAGTCCAGACAGATATTAAACAAAAACACAAAAGATGTCAGGCAGCAGTCAATTAAGCAGGTGGTTACAATCTGATAACACCAACATGTATTAATTCACATGCATGAATATGTAAAAAAATTAATTATAAGACAGATAAAAAACACCTTTTCAGATTTGCATGTAGTTACCAAAGTGAAAAGAGATACTGCTGTGGAAGCAATTCAGGTATTTCATAGCTAAATTATTACTTAGGGCACTGAAAATTATCTCTTTTAATCTATAAAATAAAGCGTACAACTCATTTTTCAAGTCTAAATAGATTGCAAGATCCTGGCCCTGGAGATGTTTCACCACAACTTTTTCGGTTGAGATTTCGATGTCAGTGAAACACTTTAACTTAACCGGTTAGTGTAAGGCAGCCATCCCCCCCAAGAGGCTCCACTGACAGAAAGCAGTACATTACAGGTACATCTGGGGCTTAAAAGAGACAAGTGATAAAACTTCACTGAAGCAATTCTGTTTCTGCAGCTGATGTCTACCCATTAAATATTTGTGTTCTCTGGGGAAATGATTTCTATCAAACTGAAACTTTCATTTTGTGTAGTTTATAACAAGTAAATATATGCAAACCTCTGGCAAAAAAATCAATACAGAACAGATCAGGCCTGAATGGAGACGAAAGCAAAACAGTTAAAGAATACTGATAGTTCAAGCTCATGCTGCAAATATATACTGTAGAAAAAGATTTAGCAACATCTCTTTGTTCTCTTTGTTGTATGAAGGATATGGTATTAAGCTCAGTATGTTAAGTCTGTAAGCAAAATATGTGAACTAATTATAAAGTTTATTTTATAATCCAAAGCAGTGCAACTTGTGCCTAACAGCTTTTATCTTACTTTCCTTATTTACATCACTGCCTCCCCCCTCAAGGATACTGGCAATTAACTAGTGCCTAGCATAGCAGTTCTAAAAGAGCTGTATATGGAATAAGTACTTAGAATGACAAAGCACAACCAAAGCCTGATTTTTTTTTTTTTTTTTTACGCACTTAATTATTTCCTTCAGTCTCACCTTCTCACAAGAAGAATACCTTTCTTTCTTCCTTCCTTCAACTTTTTTTTCCCCAAGCATTCCACTGTTTTTATTAAAAAAGTCTTCAAGAACCAAGCTAGTACATTACTTACTTAGGGAAAATGCTATTTTTTATAAGACCTTATTCAACCAGAACAATATATGGCATTGTATCTTTATTTCTTATTAAAGTAATTCTACAAAAAAAAAATACTGCTGTGGAAGTGTTCATTTCAACCTCAAGTAAAATTTTCAGGCAAGCGATCTGTGATGTGAAAATGACAGCCACAACACTGAATGCTGACTGTTCATTAGTGTTTATTAATCTGTCTGTAGAAATAATGAGCAGGATTATGAAGTTGGTGTTCAGCCTCCAAGATTTTTTTGATGGAAATCAAACAGCATCATTTAAAATCTAAGAAGACATTTACCAAACTGTTTTGCAATGTGGCTCTGCTCCCAAGGAAATGCTATCATTCTTGTCACATCCTTGAGCAGCCCTGTTTCCAAGCCAATTCCGCTGTACACATTATACTTCCCCATTTGTCAGACAGTTCACCTCACTTTTTCCCAATCCAGTCACGGGTTAAGAACGACCAAAGGATGGAGTTCAGTTCAAGTACAGGTGTGTCTTATTGATCTGTTGCTCCTAAAAACTGCTTCCTCAATTTTACCCTTGCCATTCCTTTCCTAGCATACTTCAGACTTCAGATAATAACAATTTAACATCTATTCAAAATTGCCCTTTATCCTAAAATAAGACAGTGACTACAGAACAAAAAGGGTTGTCGGTATCATCATTAGATGCAAAACATTAGCAGCACATTCCTGCTGGATATGGGAAAACGAGCTTCTGCTGGATTGCAGAGTAACACAAGCTACTCTTTCCTTAACAGCTGCATACAGCATCTCCTTCCAAGCGAGGGGAAAAAAAAAATCCAACAATGTGCAACCTGAAGTCATGGTGAGGAGTATTTGAAAAGCAAAATTCACCTTCGATGCGGGTACTGCTGTGGAACCGGAAGGTGATGCATCTCTTGATGTTTTCATCGATTGAACTGAAGTCCTCTCTTTACCTATAATTAAAAACAATGAAGAACTGCAAAATTATATTAAATACATATGTTGCAAATATACTTATTGACTTCAATGATTTATTGGCAGAAAAACTGTAGTGAAATTTGTTCAGCTCAGACATGACATCTACACCCTCCACTATCTGATAGATCTTGAAAGCATTTTCTTGTCTTTTACAAAGAGAGAGAAGAGAGATCGTTATTATACATGGCATATTTAGGAGAACCCTACTGCTCAATATTTAACTGAAGAGCACGTCAACATGATTTGGCAAGATGACATGGTTTTACTTTTTAACGTTCCCGTAGTAAACTTAATACTAACGGGTGAAATGAAGAATTCCTATTTTTTTTTTTTGTATTAGCCACCAATCCATTGCTTCAGGAAAGCAGGCAGCGTAGGAATTGGTTCAGCAGGCCACAGTATGTTGCTCTGCAGAAAGCTCAGCAGAAGGAAACACACCTACATTCTATGAACCACAGGTTAGATTCTCTTTGTATCAACTGGAGCTTTCTTGTAAGCATGCAGATCAGCAAAACGCCAATTCAAATTCACTGCTAAAGCCTGTGCAGAGCTTTGCCACAGACTGCTTATGGGCAGCCTGCAGCAGGAGAACTGGCTGCAGTGTACACTGCTAGCTTTCAACCTGTGGCCCACAGATTACATCTAAGGGATCTGCAAAAGGCAAACATGAAAAACAAGTTGGTTGTTGGTAGGCCTAAATTTGCTAAATTATTCACATTCACTGGAAATTGCTTGATTGTTCACAAATGGAAAATAATACAGACTTATCTTGGCTTCAATTAAATTTGTATCAGTTCAATTAAGAAAGGGATGAATTAAAAACAACTTTATCAAGCACTTATTCAAATTTGGATATAAATTATTTTAGAATTATTTTGGATAACCAATATGACTTTAAAATAATGAGTCCAAGCAATAAAATGCTAATGCGACATCTCACTCCCAACAGCTGAGCTATTTTCTTTGTCACTCAATGTTCTAAAATAAGACTACATAGCGTGTGTTTTTTAACACAAAAAACATAAGGAAAATTCTAGGCCAAATGTATACTTTTTACAACCAGAAACATTTAAGAAAGATTTGAGAAGTTTGTCTTCTATTCTTTCCCCACATTTTCATACCGCGTGTGTAGTGTACTGTGTTAACACAAAGCAAAGATCAAACAACTGCTCATCTCTGCACACTGCTGGAGTCAAGTGAGTCACTATTATGACACTGAAGGCCTACTGATACAAAAGTCTTCATAGCTACTGATAGGTCTTTCATAAAAGATATTGAAAATAGTTGGGGAAATTACTCTGACAAAAGCAGAAGTTCCAAATTGCACTTTAGTCCTAGATTTGAAAATTTTGCTAAATGGAAAACATGTGAAAACATAGCAAGCAGCCTTATTTAAGAATGCATATTGGCCAAAAAACGTAAGATGAACTACGAATTACTTTCAGTCATGAAAGACCTTTAATAGTGAAAAAAGCAGCAAAAAGAAAAGCTATGAAAAATTAAAAGTTCTCATAAACACAATGAATCTCACAAAATTGAAAAACGAAGATAGAAATAATCACATCTTCAATCTGCCACATTCCCCAAAGCACAGAATGTCTCCCATACATCAGCAAGTAACACAGAAGTTTTGCTCCTGTGCTACCTGTTTTTCAGCCTCATGATGAGCCACCTCCTTTTCAAAAAAACACCCAAGTTTAACTCTTCCTACAAACTTCCTTCATTACACCGGATTCTTTAAAGATTATCTAAGTTGAGTGGGTTATATGTTTGTGCTTGAATAGATTAAATTAGCTGAAAGAGGTAGCAGTAAATTATTCAGAATTAAAAAGAGAAATCCTGCTGTTTAATTTTGAGATATTATTAGGAGGCCCCTTGTTCTGCATGTGTGACTATTCTGAATCCACAAGTCCTAACTCTACAATTACACAATGTAAGTATACAACTGAATATGCTACTTGCATTCTTGCATCTCCTTGGTACACCACTCTACAGACCCCTTACTGGCCTGGCCTGGCCAAGGAATACTAACCTACTTCCTACATGCTCACCCAACGTAGCTGAATGCCTTCCCAAGAGCCCTCTCCATCCCTCTGTTCTAAGCTTCCGTATTTCCCTAGTTTTGTCTGTTGGAATCTTGCATTTGTCCTTATTTTTGAAGGGCTGAAGAGTATGGGAAATTCCTCCTGCAATGGGAATCATCAGGCCAAACTGATTCAGACAGCATGATTTTAAACAGTATTATCATATTTAAAGAGACGTCATATGAAGAGTTCAGCATGATACAGTATACACTTAACACATTGAAAAATCCATTTAATTACAAACTAAAATGCCCTGCTGACATACATGATGTGTCTCATTTTATGTTCTTTTTAAATATGTAATAAATGAGTTTATCTAAGACAAATCATATTCAATATTCTCAAAGTTTTATGTAAGCCATTTATACCTTGCAAATGGACCATTTTAATTCAGTCACCTACAGAACGGTTTAAAAATATTATTTTCAAGGGAACAAGCAGTTATAAACAAACAGTCCAGTGTACAAGCCATCTGGTCTCTTCAAACTCATTAAAAAACAGAGAAAAGGTGTTTAACCAGAGAATTTAAAATAAATCCCCAAAGCCACAGACCTAAATACAACCATGTCTCTTGACTGGCATCTTTTGTAGTTTCTGAAGACGTCTGCTTCCCATTCACCACCCCTACTACTGTTCAAGTAATTCCTCCAATATATTACAAATGTGATAGAAGTCAGCTCAAAATTGTAGGAAATCCCATAGATATTCCCAAGCTCTATGATTTTTTTCAGACGATTGTTTCTGTTCCTAGTAATTACAATCTGCACATTTTACAACACTTCTGCAAATATAATTATCATATTCTTCTCTTCCTCTCCAATATTCACAGGAATTTACATTCACAGACTACTGCCAGTAAATGTTAAATTAACTACAATGATCAGTTAGAAAGGTAATTTGTATTCTACCACTGACTGAAATAATTCTTCGATATTTAAACAAATGTGAACTTAACTCCATAAGAACCTTTTTGGAAAGAGGTGCTACATAATGGTCTAGTGTGCCACATATCAATGAAATAAAACATCCAATTAATTTTTAAAAATACTGCCAAAATATAGGTTTGTATAGTCCACTAGCAAACATTTGCAGAAAGGAACATCGTATCTGATTAAACTACATGAGCTGCACAAATAGCAGCAGCTAAGATTGTAGCACACGAAAAAAAAAGCAGCTTTGTGCTTTTTTTTTGCATATTGTTTTAAAATATTTCACGTTTTTATGCTTAAACAGATGATTCATTAGATTTCTTAGATTAACAACTGAGGTTTTAAAAATCAGGACAGATACTGTTTATTCTCAACTGAGATATGTTACACTTTTTTTTGAGGAAAGCAACATCTGAGAGAATCTGGCAATGAGATGAAGTTGCTGGGAAAACACAAAACAAAACAAACAAAAAAAACAACCAGCATCAAAGCCCTAATAACACAGTTGCAAGAACATTTTCAGAAAAATATAACAAGTAGCAGCATGCACCTTAATTTCTCCAAAATTTTTAATCCCCCTTTTCCCTTGGTTGCAAGGATAAAAGACTTCATCTGCTACAGATGACAGCCAAGTTTCTGCTAAGGGAATCCAACAAAGGACTTAAGTAACAGAAGCATTTGATGCTAAAAGGAAAATAATGTACTATACTGGGAAAATCTGTGAAACAGAGCTCTGCACTCAGCTTAGAGGTGCTATCCAAACAACCTACAGTCTCCCACATGAAATACATAGGCGAGCAAAGCGCACAGTGAAACAGCCAAAGAGCAGACAACACCTAAGCAGTACATACTACGTAGCTTTCTCATTGTAAGAGAGAACATATAAAGAGAAAGGTCTGATAAGGAGTTGCAGTTTCATCTCGCTAACAGGTTCTCATCATTAATCCAGCATTACCTTGCTGAGAAGAAATATTTCTTTTATGTAAAGATGACATACTTCTGCTATGCTGGGACTGGTGGAAAGGATAGGCTTTGCTTCTTTCAGGAGAGTAGCTTCTGCTGCTCACACTAGAGCCAGATCTGCTGTGCGGAGAGTCCCTTCGGCTCACTGGTGATTCCCTGAAGAAAGGAGAGTCCCTCTTATGGGGGGATCGCTCTCTCATATAATGAGAGGGATGGAAGCTTTTTCTTCTGAAGCCATCTCTGACATCCCTTTAAAGAATACAGAAAAATAGAAATTGCTTGGTTATCCTTCCTTTGTAAAACAGTACCAGATAATACAGTGGGGAAACATTTTATGTCTGATAAATAGAATAGGTTGCAATGAATGGAAAAAAAATAGAAAAGCTGGGGAAAAAAGTATTTTTTTCAGATTTCATTCAATTACTTCATAGCTAGAAGCTAACCTCCCTTCTGTTACTTGATAATTCAGCTAAAATAGAAGGGAAAGAGACATTGAAGAAATTGAGATTTTCACATTTTGTTTTCTTCAGATTCATTCCACACTCCAGCTTACCTGGAAACAAAGTCCTACTACCACAATAGGTGAAATGTATACCCAAACATTGCTCACACTATTTGACTGGTTTTCAATTCAGTTTTACTCTTATTTTCAGGGACTATCTTCCTCACTTGATTTCACACACCTTACTACGGGAAACGTTATTGAGGGATTTCAGTTTATGATCAGCAAGGAGAAGGAAAACTGCAGAATATCTCACCTCATGCTTATGTATCCATCCAAGGCCAAACTCTGAATTAAAAATATTTTTGTTTATACCTACTAAAA
Organism: Penelope pileata; assembly: GCA_013396635.1. Classification (NCBI taxonomy): domain Eukaryota; kingdom Metazoa; phylum Chordata; class Aves; order Galliformes; family Cracidae; genus Penelope; species Penelope pileata. The sequence continues at coordinate 1,042,909 of WBMW01001623.1, forward strand.
GTCTGTCTTTTGCAATACAAAATATTTACTTCAAATGCTTTCATAAAATGCCGACACATTCTATATTACACGAAGTCAATGTGATCTGAAACAATAACACAGAAAACACCAAAACTTCCTACTAAATTTATGTATTTTAACCCCAGACCATAACCAAGATGTACTGGTTACCTGCACACTATGTTAATATACAGACGTGTAAAGGTCCACAAAAACATTATCGAATTGAACTCTTCCTACAGAATCTCAAACTCAGGCATGCAAGCAAACATCTACTGAATCTAGGCCTGCAACATCTGCCTTGGTCAGAAGACATCTAGGGAAGAGAAGCAAACACTTCTCAGCTCCTCTGACAATCACAGCATTGCTATGTGAAAATAAAGACTTAAAGCATTTAAGAGCAAGCCAGAATGCACCTTTTTCACTGCTTTTCTCTCCTATTTCTCATCACAGTCCCATATTTTAAATAACAGAACGTCTCACAAAGATCTGGTGGTCTCGTTTAGCACGATGTAGCTATAGCTAATTTTATGTTGGTGGAGAAAGGAAAAAAGCCCTCTAGTGTACAATTCCTGTAGCATGTTACAGACGCACAGTTATGGTGGCTAACAAAGGACTTCAGTGTGCCAAAGGTGTTTTGGACTACTGAAATGACACAGGTAGCACCAAAGTAATAATGCAGACCCTTAGGGCCACTTACACTAATCTGTTTTACACAGTGCTGATTTACTTTCTGCATGGAAAGCACATCTACATGAGTGGTTCTGCGTCAGAGCACATAAATCCCACAAGCAACACTGAGGTTATTCTGCAACAGAAAAATCATCGTGGGGGGAGAAAAAAGGGAAAAGATGCATTCACATAGCCAGGAAAAATACAGACAATTACTCAGCTTATTTTTCAAATTGCAGATGGAATGTAGGATCGGGAAGATAAATTGCATCTTTGTTGTGAAAATTTTCATATGAAACTGAAGTATAAGCAGATCAATAGCCATTGGCCACTCAGGTTTTCAGTAAAACATCAGTGAAGCAAAGCCAGGTTTTAAAGTTAAATAATTATTTCACTATTAACAAGCTATAGACCTCTCGCGGGTATCTTACCTTAGAATATTTTACAGGTCTATATATCAAAACTTAAACAAGAAATTGTTACAAGGATTTGTATCTAACAGATGTGCTACAAATCAGTTTTTGTTTCCTTTCTGAGCATCTCTTCTGTTTATTGTGACACTGACTTCTCCCCAAGTCAGCCACCAAAAGAACCAATTAAGAATTAATAAATAGTACTCTAACAGTCTCTATACAGCAGCCATTGCACAGACACTTACATCAACAAATTAATCGTCCCAGAATATAAAGAAGCGTAATCCTCCTGCTTTCCTCAACAGCCTAAGAGCAATGTGCCCACATTTGGACACCACTCTTAAGGAAATGTGTGGTGTAACTGGAAACTTTCCATAAGGAAACAATTTAAAAAACGTATTTAATGAATAGACACTCAAATTTAGGAGAAAGAATTCTAAAGTCAGATGATTTCTCAGTCCTGTGAGATGCAGATGAAAATGGGAAACTCAGCTTCATCTGCATTGAATGTATGAACGGTTCAAGCAGTATAGATCTAAACTAGTGGAAGGGGGTAACAAAAAGTAAATAACAAGTTCAGACTTGAAGAATACTGGAAACATTAGCTCAGCACTGAATTAGTCCGTCTCAGCAAGTCTCCATAAACATTTGATCAATATGTTCTTTAATGAATTAAAAACATATATACTTCTCAGGAGTGGTTTAGGTACAGCACACTTTCTCTTCAGTGTCCTAATGCTCTATCTTGGAATTGAAAAAAACGCTACTTCATTGACTGTATCATCATTTCCACTGATTTTAAACACACACAGACTGTAACAAATCATCTCAGCTCTTAGAGGCACAGTGCGGGACAAAGAGGAATTAATGTAATTCAGAGTCAGGTACACAACATTACACAACGGTGCGTTGGTCAGCAGTCAACAGGAGGCAACTAAAATGTCTTTCCAAATGTGCAAATTCACAATATGAGAAAAGGTCTATTAGGTAAATTCTGAGATTTTAAATGTTATTTGTTGCATTTAAACACTTCTGTAACACACAGAAACTCTTTGATTTTATTTATTTTTAAAGCACAAGCTTTCTAGCAGACTGGTACACCACTTTTATGCCCAAAGCACATTTTTATGAGCAAGTTATTAAGTTCTAGTATATAGAGGAGTTTATTATGGAAATGTTTACAGAGCCCTAGCTATTGCACACGTATAATAAACACTGTAATATTCACATAAGAATTTACAAAATATCACTGAATCACACTTTTAAATGGGAAAACATTTTAAAACCTCATTCTGCAGTAATATTAAGCACAAAAAATCAGAATTTGTATTTATTTATATTTTCATTTCATCATCCTATGTTAGTTCTTCACTGGACCCAATCTCATACTTGAACACACAAGCTATTAACTGTATTAAATCTGTTTTGGACAGCATAGCAACAGCACAGCATATCTGATGTTTTCCATTAATGTAACAAACCACACTGAACAGAACAAAATAAGCATTGTTTTACTTTTTTTTCTTAAATACTTAAACTAACATACACCTGCAATTTGGTAATGAAGGCCCCAATTCAGCAAAGCAGTTAAGCACATGCTTCAGATTCCAACACATACTCAAAAGGTTTATTGAGCACGGACAATATTTAATAGAGATTCAAAATTTTTGCTCAGTTCCAACTTGAAAATAGAACTACTCCCTTTAATAACAAATACAGGATTAATCCCTCTTATATAGGATCCCCCTTATCTCTATACTTCATATTCACATCTCACGCCTGGTCCTGAAAGCACAAATTAGTCCTCTCAGCGGTACTGCAGTAAGAACCAGTTGCATTTTTAACATCTACAAAATTTGACTGCTAAGTTCTCACTGAAGCTGATAAGCTTGGATGAGCTCCTGAAATGCTGTAAAGCAGCCATGCCCTTATACACCATCCACTTCGAGCAGCAGAGGGAAGAGCATGGGTCTGACAGTTATTTCAGTTAACCATCAGACACAGTTCCCTGAAGGAAAAAAAACACAAAAACAGAACAGGCAAAGGTATGGATGGTTTTCTGCATACCAGGAGAGCAAGGGAACACAATGCAGGGAGCCTTTCAGTTGTGAGGATATGGGACACCTATCATCTCCTAAGCTAGAAGTACCACACCGAGATTTTCTGGGCTCATCCTTCCCAGCCATAGACACAGAGAGAGAGAGAGACTTCCAACACTTCCCAAATAAATTTAGGTGGTAGAAGATTCTGGCTGCCATCCACTCTCCCAGAGCTCATGCCCTTTTCCTTTCCAAAGTATGCAGCATAGGTTTGTGGAACAAATGTATTTACTTAGCTCTGCTTCAGAGACTTTTATAATACCTTGTTTTTGTCCAAAGATCTTCACGCTGATTTATCACAACTTAAAACGATAAATTACACCACTGCAGATATAAATAATTGCATCTGGCTCCAACAGCCTTCACTTGAACATTAGAAATGTTTTACGACAAATGGTTTCAAAATTTTTTATGGCTGAGCAAACAACTGCAGTCCTTGCAAATGATACTTGTATTTGCTTATAATGAAATTAATATAATGTGGTCTAGTCAATGTACTCTTGTTAACAGTTTTTTGAACAAAGGCAGAAGGAAGCAGGTAGCCTCACGAAGAGGACAGCTACCCATACAAAATGCATACCAAAAATTTAAAAATACTTAAATGCTTCGCGATTTTTATGCTGCATTTGGTAACAGAGAGGTCACATGTAAACATCAGAAATCCACACTGTTGGCACTTATCCAACTTATCCAACGTGAGGTCTACTAAACTCATTTTTCCCCCCAGACATCATGACAGATGATGGAAGGAAAAGCTAAGGCAACCTGAATATTACAGTACCATGAGGGAGAATGTATATGCCCATTAACTGAATGGTCAAACTATGCACTTCAACTGAAGGTGGAAATCAGATTACTCCCCTCTTTGTCTTTAGTAAAGAGAATTCTCTTTTTCTGTTGTCATCAATAATGTAATTTATTAAACTTGCTGGAAGATAAGCCCACACAAAAAAAGTATATTTAAACTCAGACTCTTTCTATTATCTGACAGAAAGAAACTATTGTCAAGCATACAGATTAGGACAAATAGGAAAGAAATAAAAAGAATACATAAGAACACAGACTTAATTTCCAGATAATTAAAAGCAAATAGATTTATGCAGCCGTATGCAGCATAAGACAAAAATATAATGTAAATTAGACAAACTAAGAGCAAATCAGATAAAATAACTACATTCAAATGCATACAACCTTGGCTTCTCTTCTTTTCAAAAATGACAGCTTAGTAAGTCTCTGTAATTTCTCTATAATAGAAAATAAATCATAGATCTAAAGTTCCAGAGTGCATATTTGCCTAAAGTGATGGACCAACTTTCACTATTAACAGCTACAGCAATTTCATCAGCAAAAAATTTAACTGATAAAATATTTACTGACACTACTGTTGGGCCAGATTTCACACTCCTGACTTTATGAGCAGCATATCATCCCGGAACAGCCGTGCAGTTCTGATAATAATCTCAATGAATAAATTTCTCAGCATAGTAGCACCTGAATCAATTCCTAATCAGACTTAATTCAAAATGGAAACCATTCAAATCTTGTATCCAATATATAAGCTTAAAACTGGAAGAGAGATGGGAAGCAAGATATGGCATCTTGACATTGGTTCCCTGGTCATCATTATCACTGCTGGAGGAAGTGCTAATGGGACAGACCTTTCTAAACTGGCACTGTCATTTTGCCTGAGGCACCAAGAACATGGGAAAGAACTTTCTAAGGTTTCCCTGACATACTTTGGGCGTGGGGCTGACGGAGTGAGGTGGAAAAAGTACCACACAAAGCAAACACAAAGGCATTGACAATGAGTATTTGAGGATAGTAACATACTGTGAAACACAAGCAAACAGCTCTGTGGAAATTTCAAAATAATTTTATTGTTTCTTTAAAGATATTGTAAATCAGTGTGGGAAATGATAGGAGACTTTGGAGAAAAATAAAAGTTGTTTATAGTCAAGCAGCTTTATATTCCCAAGTTCCTAAGTAAAACAAGTTGAGGGTTGGTGGGGGTTGTTTGTTTTTGTTGGGGGGAGGGTCTGTTGTTTCATTTAAGAATATGAGCATCATATTCTTCTAACAAGTACAGCATATATCACATACCAACATACTTCACAGTCTGTGCTTGCCATTTTATAAGCAGTACAATGTAGAGAAACATTTGTCTAACAATATACTCTCTAGGCTCCTCAAGGATTCTGCACTATATTTTAGGGCAGAAGTAAATTCTGTTCAGCAAGCTACTATTCTTTTTCTCAAATACCATCTTTAAAATTCTGAAGTACAAGAATCCAGAGACCATGAACTACCTGTGAAAGGAGCTCTCAAAAACTTTTCATCACTGTGGCTGCAAGACACCATTAGTTCATTGATACATAAGAGAGAGCAACAAGTAGCGTCCTGTACTAGCATATACCAATTTGATTAACTCTGGCAGTCGACTTTCCAGCGCTGTCGATAAAGCTGCAAATAGGAAAGAGCACACTGTGGAACAGGTTTGTAAATAGTAATTCCTTATGTCAGTAAAACTGACACACAATACCCTTATTCTATTTAATCGGCTTTTTTTTTTCCTCTTTCCAAATTCCTTAATGAGATCTATAAATCAGAAAAAAGAATAACACTCAATTTTCTCTGTCAGAGAAGTGGCCCCCAAATTTCTATGTTCTTAAAGTGAGATTTGAAGCAGCTAGGTCAATTTTGTTTGATTTCCTTATGTTCATGTTCTAATTTGAGCAGGCAGGCCTGGAAACAACACACAGCCTTTCGCTCACACCTCCCTCCTCCCAGCTGGGATGGGGGAGAGAATCGAGAAATAAGGTAGAACTTGTGGGTTGAGATAAAAATTATTTACTAACAGAAAAGGAAAACAGAGTAAAATAACAGTAATGATAATTATATACAAAACAAGTGATTGTACAAAGCAATCGCTCACCGACCGCGACCGATGCTCAGCCAATCCCCAAGCAAACGGGCCCTCCCCGCTCACTTCTCTTCCTTATATTACATGATGTCATATGGTATGGAATATCCCTTTGGTCAGTTTGGGTCAGCTGCGCCGCTCTCGTCCCCTCCCAGCTCCCTGCGGCCCCCCCAGCCTCTTTACTCTCCTGGCAGAGACATACAGATGTTCTTGGTTCTGTTCAGCGCTGCCAGCTGTTATCAGCCTTGTTTTCCTTCTAGAACCAAAACACAGCTTTGTAGCAGACACTGAGAGAAAGTTTCAGTTAGAAACTAAGACAGTCCAAACGTTGTGCAATAACGGTATGGACTTCTGTACAGCAGAACTAAAAAGTTTGCAAACTACCATTGCTTTTTAGATTACTCAAAAGACATTGTATGTATATGATGAAAAAATTTATTGTGCATAATGGTTATTTTTCTGATCTTATTCCTTTCTGCCAATATTTGTTCAAAATCAGAAAGTCTCAAGTTAAAACAGACATTTCTTCTTGTAGATTGATTCAGCTATGCAGCTTCCATTCCACCAAATTTGCTTTTCTCTTTCACCTTGATTACAGTATCACTATTAATAGTCATGTATTAACATGTATGACTATCTCCTTTTTTTTGGCCATTTCCTGTATATTGCAAACAGCACCTGCTGAAATGTATTTAACACAGAGATAAGCCATGCTACTTGGCTAAACTTTGTATCAAAATTCCTTTTGCAACTACTGTATGCCTTCAGTCATTTCAGTGATTCAGTAACAGTTGACTTCAGAGCGCAGCTCTATGACAAGTCATACTGATTGGAACTGGTGCTGCTACAATTCTAATCTTCCCATCCTTCCTTGAATCCAAATTCTCATTCGCTGCCTAACCTGGTATTAATATTTTCTCTCAGGCAATCAAACTGGCATAAAATTATTTAATTGGTTTTGGGGGGTCAGCATGAAGTGTCAGCTCACTGAAGAGTGCAAACATATGAACCAGCAGCAGAGAGAGGGAAGGACTGGAACAGCACAAAATTAGGTTTAAATTGCTGTGGAAATACATATTTTATTGTAGGAAGGATTAGTTTCCTTATTGCATTCATGACTTTTTTTTTTTTAAATGATAAACAAAATAGGTTCCTTTACAGAATATCAGCATAGCTAAAGTCAGCAGCAGTGACACTCAGTGTTTCTACATTAATTATTTTTTCCTAGAAATAATAAAATATTCTGACAAGTAATGTAAATTCAAAGATAAAATTTTAGATAGAAAACTGTTTAACAGTGACACATTTCAGTAAGGGATAAGAGTAGCAGAAGCAGAAGAAAGTTTCTGAAGATCATTCACTGTTTACCTATCTCAACTTCAATCTCCTCTGTTAATATAATCCTTTGCCTTACTTAAATAATCCTTTTACAAAATTATTCCAAAAATGAATGTACTACAATAAAAATCGCATAACGCATTCTGAGTTACTACCTCACCAAACCTGAATTGGTTTGAAAGATGAGTCAATGCATTATAATATCCTCCTTTTCTATTCTACTTGAAAATGGTATAAATCTGTTCTGAAATGATTTCAAAAAAATAGTTTAACATACTGAACTGAGTAAGGTAGGACTTCAGTTAGCTGAAGCAGTTGCACTGCATTAGATCTCAGAACAGAAAGACGTTCAGACAGATGGCTGACCCAACGCCGCTGAGCGTTATGGCATTTATAGTCATTTGCAGCTGTTGTCAACTCAAACTATCATTACAAAGCTTTGTATACAAGAGAAAGAATCTTATATGGTTATGCAAACATATATCATGAATAGACATCAAGATTAATGATAAGAATAATTTGTTAGCATGCAAAAATATCAACACCTTTTTCAAAATAATACCAATGGCATGAGATCATGGAGTTGCTTTATTAATGAGCTTTTGCCTCATATGTAGATGATAACATACTTGGAGCAGGAGGTGGAAATGTTATATCATGAACCTTCTCTTCGCAGCAAAATCCTTAACAAACAGGTAACTATACTGTCAAAAACACCAACTTTGTTTTCATTTTCTTCCTTCTACTGAAATTTACCACACATTTAATAGCTTATTTTAAGGAAGGGGAAAAAAAAAAAAAAAAAAAAAAAAAAACCTGTGTTCATTTGAAGAAACAACATGTAGACAAAGCTCTTCCTGGTAATCCAACCTACTCTCAGTGGGAATTAAATTCCCTTCAGCGTTTCATATATTCAAAATATAACAAGTCCTTGGAACCTAACAGATGAAGCATTTATCTTCTTAAGGGAAATTATGTCCAACTCCTCTGTGACCCTACTTCCCTCATCCTGAGAAAGCCATGACTACGTTCATTAAGTCGATTCATAGACTGGTTGTTGAAATGATTTAGATAGATGCCCAACATAACAGTAGTTGTCTGGACTCGAAGGGAGACTCCCATCTCTTTCCCTCCCCAATGTTTCTCAGTACCTGGGTGTTTTTCAACATAACTGTTAGGAAACCCTTCTAGAATAATGAAATCCTATCCACGGGAGTTCACCTCATTATTTCCCAATAGGGCATTAACTTGCTAGCTTCGTACCATCTACTACGTGATTATAATGATAGCTATAAAACTGGACCAGACAGGTTTGGTTTTCAGAAGTTTTCTTTGAAGTGAGATGTTAGCTAAGACCTTACAGTGTACAGGTACACAGTCTCATCTTTGGGCATGTTGCCCTAACATATACTGTAAACAGAGAATCTCCTGACAGTTCATTAGCATTATGTAAACATCACAGATTAGATTAAAAAAAAAAAAAAAAATCTTTTTCCAGAAATGTGACTTAGTTTTATGTAAAAAAATAAAAAAATAAGTCAATATTCTTGCATATTTTTATATATATAGTTACATATGTTTATATATAGTTACTAATAGCTGTAGTAAACAGCAATAACCACTGCTAAAAAATATAACCAATGACAATTTCCTGCGCCAATGTAGGATCTTATAAAAACGGCAGTGGGAAACAGTTCTACGCACAAAAAACCACAGTTCCTAAAAGTATAGCATTGTTTTTGATCTGTAAGCTGTATAAGTACCTGGCAACAGTTGAGAATCACCTTGATGAGAACTTCCAATTTCTTTGTTACCAAATTTCGTGTGTTTAAGTATTTAATTGACAGTTATTAAAAGTCAATTTACTACCTAGCTATTCTTTATTCAACAATAATTCAGACTGGGTTTTTAAGCATATCAAAACTTTCTTTGACAAGATGATGACTACTTGTCTTTAGACCAAAGAATACTTTGTCAGCCCTTTAGAGTTACAACATGGAGGCCATAACTAAAAGTAGCTGAGATATTTCAAGGGCCCATCAAAGTGTAAGAAAAATCACACATGCAGAATTCACTTGAAACCACCTATTTGTAATTATGCTTTTCAAAAACAAGCTTATCCAGTTTTCTCTTATGGCTCTCAGCAGGAATTAAAACCAAGATATAGAACTGTTCTAAGTTTCATATAAAGGATAAGACCTACTGCATGAGGTTGTATATGTACAAGCTTGGCAGGAAAAAAGAGTTAAATCAGTTAGTGGGAAGTTCTACTAATTTGACAATTACCATATATGAGAAACTTTACAATGTTTTGACTAGAAAAAGTGAAGCTTCCATGACATCACTCCAAAATGAAGTAGAACAGCCAGACCTCTTATTACCAACATCAAACAAAAAAGTCTGCCATCAGCCAGACGGAAAATCACAGCTCAGGCTCCTGTGAGAGGTTGCAGGGTTGTGGTCCAATAGCTGGAATATTGTCATTGATCTCAGAAGCTCATCAGTTGAAATGATAAGAAGAAAAATAAACTAAATTATCACCATAGCACATATGATGACACTGAAGTTTGAACCCTAACAACAAAGATCACAATCAACAGTTGTGCAGATAAAATATTTTAAAATTAAAAGCAATCACTGGACAACTTCTACAAGCTAAAATCAAAAGCTAAGTTCACCTTACAGAATCACCTCACTGTTAGCTGAAACACGTGAAAGCATCCAGTTAAAACAGGAGAATGTTTTTACCGCCTCCCCATATTTTCACACTGTAGGGTGGGAACACAGAAATCCTACAACCAAAACCCTGTTCACTAAATAGGCTTGGAAATTTTCCTACTTTCAGTTGCATTGACTTGCAACAGTGCACAGTCCTAAATAGTTCCTAAACATAGCCAGAAGAGGGCAGTTTTAAAACACTAAGTGATATCTGCATAAGAATATCTGAGTTCTAAAATCCATTTAAAACAAAAACTTGTGGTGTAAAGTATTCACAATATATTTTGAGGCATACAATTTTGGCCAAGTAACATAAATCAAGTTATTAAACCTCAGTTTGCAAACAAATCAGTTATCCTGATCACAGAAGGCCTAAAAAGGTGGTGGAGCAGAAAACGTATAAAAGAAAATGAGTTAACTACTGAATTGATAAGATTGCTGCATAAGATAGAAAGTGTAATATGACATCATTACAAATGAGGTATAAACTGGAATTTATTTTAAATTTAACTATTACCTAATATCTTGTCGCAAAATATTTGATCCCTCCCCTCAAATAAATAAATAAATAAATCCTAAGCCAAGGTAAACTGACTTAGCCAGCAGCCTAATACAATGAGTCCTCTGAACTAAAGATTTCAACAAACAAGTCCTTGCCTAGAGTTGTACACAAGTAGAACAAACCTACCACAATGACCTGTTATAAGGAAACCGTAACTTCATATATGAATAAGCACAAGTTACTCCAGTCTGAGAGGTTCAATTTCTAGCAGAGACTTATTTTTTTAAAAGGCATGTGCTAATGAATATGATTAGAACTCTACTTAAAATCTCCGTCAAAAGCAAGACCATTTTATTTGGGTGACTGCCATATTTATTTCCCTCCACACATGCTTTTTAATAAAGAATGAGGTTCTTGTATCGTGTCCCTTAAGACTTGTCAAATATTGCAACAGAACAGCAGACTTATGTACATTTTTAGCACCATCTCATAAATCCCTTTGGCTAAGTTTCTCTTCTATAAGCAAGACAAAGACCAGTTTACTTTATAAGAAAGTCTAAATCCAAAATCTGAAGACCTCCCACAACACAATGTGCTGTTTTAAATGAGTACAAAATATTTAAACAGGTTCACTGTTTCATTTCATTCACTGAAGAATACTTACAGGGGAAAAAACAACAAGCTACCCTCCATAACTGAAAGCTGATTGCATAGTGATATTGTGAAGATAAATGCCTTGGCCTACAACACATCCGGGAAAAAACTCTCTCACAGAATCCTCAATATTAAATCCAGCTTTATTAAGAGAAGAGTAGGTGACCCTTGGGCTTCTATCTGGAGTCTCTTTTGTCAAGGGTTTTGGTTTAAAACAAACATTCTTGCCAACAAATAATGTTTTTTGAAAGGACAATCTTTAGATCTCTTCTCTTGAACACCCCATCTCCACGTGCTGCACCTGCAAGGCGTGAATCACCAAATGGAACAGCAGTTCAAGCAGAGATCAGAAAGCCACAATTACTGCACCTCTGTCCCCCACTTTGCTACCAATCTTCTCCATGATCGTCAGTAAACACAGTCTCACTGTGAAGCTGTGTCTCTACAAAAATTGGGGTATATAATGCTTTAGTACTCTACAGAGAGAGAACTTCTTTTTTAGTGTTTCTATTTATTATAAAATGCTTCTTGTGCACTCCACAGATCACTAGATCCATTTTATATATACACAAATACACTAGTAGTAAGGACTGGAGGATGGCTACTTCTTGATTTCATTAAGTATATGGAGAAATAAAAGAAATTAAAAAAAAAACATGAAAGAATACATGAAGCTCAAGTTGCAAGCTGCCTTCATCAACAAAGGAAAATGCATTCATATCAAGAACTAGAGAGGAGATATTCAAAATCTCCCACGTGCGTCACTTCTGACGCACTTACCTGATCCATGTTTATAAGTATCTTAGTTGCGGGAGGCAAATGGAGGTGGGGAACCTCTTTTCGGTTGTCAGTGGGGACAGGACAAGGGGCAATGGCCTTAAGCTGGAGCACAGGAAGTTCCGCACCAACATGCGGAAGAACTTCTTCACAGTGCGGGTGACGGAGCACTGGAACAGGCTGCCCAGGGAGGTTGTGGAGTCTCCTTCCCTGGAGATATTCAAGACCCGCCTGGACGCCTACCTGTGCAACCTGCAGTAGGGAACCTGCTCTGGCAGGGGGGTTGGACTCGATGATCTCTTGAGGTCCCTTCCAACCCCTGCAATTCTGTGATTCTGTGATTCTGTGATTCTCAGGAGCCTACATTGTATGAAAATGGTTTGTCTACAAATACGGCAATCCTTCTTGTAAGAAAATCCAGACCTTAGATAGTTTTAAGTATTAAATTTAATGTTTGTATAGCAGGGATTTACAAGTGCATTAGTTTGCAGTTTCTCTTTGAAGATGAGTCTTATCCATCTTAAGTTGCCAAGTTTCACATATTTGAATCTAAAGAACTCAGCATGGCTGAAAAAAAGAATGAAGTAATGCTCTGAACACTGAAAAGGATTAAAATTTGGTATGATTAAAGTCAACAGCAGCTAACAATCTTCTAAAGCATTTCAGACAGAACAGTTTGTCTCACTTTATAACAATGAACTTGTACGTAAAATCCATTCCTGTGAGGCCCTTACAGAAGTACTGGAACACTGGAGTTCTTCAAGACATACTTCTCCAAAAATCTGACATGCATGAAAATAATTCCTCTGAGAACTTTGAATAAATGAGTTTGATATATCACTAAAGACAAGTAATAACACAGCCCCAGAAGAGTGATCAACATCAATAAAAGATAAATGTACGAAGGAGTCATGTTATTTGATCTCTACTCCCCTCCTAATCTTTAAGTTTCACAATTCTCATAGCATCAGTGATCAAGACATTAAAACTGCCATCATGTATACAGATAATTTTCAGCTCACCACACGAAGACATTCTGCTTTGATGTACAATTCATCATACATGCCAACTAGGCTTGAACTGAGAGGCACATAACTTCAAACCAAATTGTCACAATGAGGTTACACAATTCACATCAGTTCCTGGAGTACAGAAAGAATCCCTTAGTGACCAGCCCAGGAGAAACAAGGCTAAGAACTCATTCTGAACTCTATGCGCAGCAGATCTTCTGAATTATTTTATTTTTACATATAAAATATGATATTAACATAAAGAAGTCACATCAGGATCAAAGTTATTCACTGAGCATGGTATAAAACAGGGTTAGCAACTCTCAAGTACTAAATGATCCAGAAAAGAGCAAAAGTATCAGTAATGCTCTGCTCAATAGCAGACTATTGGCAAACCAGAGATGCTTGGAAACCAGAGCATAGCTGCAGAAGAAGGAAGAAGGCAAGAAAAAAAGACAGCTAAGCCAAGTTGAAGAACCTTAATAACCCTCTTGTCTCTCATGCTGGTCAGCTGATGCATCACAGCTCAAGCTACTGCTCAGCAATTGCAAAGTAAGCAAGCACATCCTATTTTTTTTTTTTAAAGGAAAAGTCAAAAAGCTCAAGGAAGAAATAATAATAATAAAAAGATCTAACACGTTTTCTTCAACACAGAAAAATTCTACTCCCCAAAATTCTGCACAATTTAAGGATTTTTGATTTTCTAGATAAGCAGCTACTTTTACTTCAGAAGAATATCAAGTAATGTTTTTCATCATTTCAAAGAAAGACAGTGCGGGGAAAAAAAATAATAATAATGAAAAGAGCTGGAGACCAAAAACTACTTTTTGTCAGTTAAATTGTCAAAATTTGCACAGGAAAGTGAGAATGATTAATGTTTTAGAGCAAATGTTAAACATAGCATGGACAATTTCTTACAGCACATTTTTAGCTGCTGAATGAACTTTTAAAAATACTCAAAAAGCCTCTGAATGATTATTTATGTCAATAAAAGAGCTATTCTTCTCAGAATTTATAGTAACTGTACTATGAAAACCCATTAACTTTACAAGTCTCTCAAGTGCCTTTACTTTCACAAATCTCACTTTGTACTATGTTCTAGCCACGTTCCTTGCAATTTTTTTTTTAAAAAAGTCTTTCTGGTTTAAGTAATCTTACATCTTCTTTTACGATCTCCAAGGAAAACAACAACAACAACAAAAAAAAAAACAAAAAAAACCACCACTTATACATATTTCACAAAAACTCATGCAAAGTATCTTTCATCATATCCAAAGAGATAGCATTTTCCTATATAATCATTTCTGAATATTAGGTTCCATAGTGCAAATGCCTTTGAAACATAATGTAATTAGTATTTTCAATACAGGAGACAATACATACCAAGTACTGTAGTTTGATCTCCTCTGCTGAGATCCACTTCACAGCTCAATAGTGAGCAATAGGCAACAAATCATAACTATCATCGTGCAATGCTACGTCTCGCTAGACGTGTTTACCAGTCTGATCACAGAATTTGACATTCAAGGTTATTGACTATTCCCGTGCTTTCTGTACAATCAGACTTCAGACATAAAGTGTATTTATACAACAAATAAGTAGGGCTTCACTCAGCTACAAATACATTCCAATAATCTCAACTGAACCAAATATCTCCATGAAGTTCTTTCACAGTGCAGCTGTGTAACAGACATTCTGAAATATGTAATATAGAATGAAGTGGGACTACCACGTTACCGGAGCCTTCAGCAAAATGAGCTGTCATTTTATTCTCACATTTTAAATGGAAGAACTCAGTAAGAATTTAAGACAATCTTTTTGACCACTGGGTGCCACTCTTGTTCTCTGTGAAAATGAACTGCCTGACATCCTGATATTAACTCATTTTTTGTTGGTTTTTTTCCCCTTTTTTTTTGTGTTTGGGTTATAATGTGAAAGATACAAGAATTTTTGAGCAAGTTTCTGCAGAACACTCACTACTTTTCAGAACACTTCACAGTTGTGTCTATCGCCAAGAACACAATTTTGAGAGACGTTCAGTGCACATAGACCCTTACGGTATATGAAGGGGTTGGTTTTGTTTGTTTGTTTGTTTTTTGGGGGAGGTGTTCTTTGTGACGTTATTATATAACACAGTTAAGCCATGTCTAAATTATTGCATAGCCCTGTAATACTGACATTGCTAGTATGAGGCCACAAGCTTTGAATAGAGTTTGAAAGGCCTCAGCACTGAGGTCTGTCAGGTTTGCTTCATCTGAGCTCCTCTTGATTTCCCTACAGTTTTGTTTTACTCAGTACAGCTTTAACAGCAATTTTTCTAACTGACTGGGTGTCTACAGCCAACATATTTTAATGGTATCAACATAGCTTTATGCAGAAAGCAGTAACAAGGAGTTATTCTATGTAGAATGCAAACACCTTAGGAAGTGGAAACACAGGACATGGCATAGAGAAGCACAGCCACAGGATGGTAAGAGATGGGAGCACAGGCCTGGCAGGAGACTCATAGGCTGTAAAGTACTCTCCAATGGTCAGATGAACAAAATTGGTCTTAGGGATAACAAAAAGAACAAGGAACACAGCATGTAACTGTTGTGGCTTAACCCCAGCAGGCAGCTCAGCCCCACACTGGCTCACATCCCCACCCAGCAGAACAGAGGAGAAAATCAGAAAGTTGACAGTGTGAGAACTCATGGGCTGAGATAAGACAGCTCACTTTGCAAAGCAAAAGCTGCACACAAAAGCAAAGCAAAGCAAGGAATTCATTCATTACTTCCCACGGGCAGGCAGATACTCAGCCATTTCCAGGAAAGCAGGGCTCAGCACGCGTAATGGTGGTTTCTCGGGAAGACAAACGCCATCACTCTGAACATTGCTCCCTCCTCCTTTTCCCCCCACTTTATAGTTCCACATGATGTCATATGGTATGGGATATCCTTTTGGCCAGTCTGGGTCAGCTGTCCTGGTTCTGTCCCCTCCCAGCTCCTTGTTACCCCCAGCCTCCTCGCTGGCAGGGCAGCGTGAGGAGCTGAATCATCCTTGGTTCTGTGCAGCTGCCCAGCACCAGCTAAAACATCTGCCTGTTATCACCACTGTTTTCTTCACAAGTCCAAAACACAGCACCATGCAAGCTATGATAAAGAAAATTAACCCTAGCATAGCCAGAACTTGGACACTAACACACGCAAAAAGCAACATAAACAACAAATTCAGTTGCAACATGGAGCTGTAGACCAATGAGGAAAGACCAAAGATGTAAGAGCCTTTTGGCAAAATGATTCCAGGTGCATCTTAAGGGGAGGAAGAAAAAGCTACCAAACTCATCCTGGCAAAGGAACAAAGACGCTGACAATTCAGAGTCTGACTACCAATGTCAAGACACAAAGAAGCAAGTGAAGAAAAGTTTAAAAACTGTGTGTACAATAATAATACTGTTAAAATCATTATTATTAATGAAAATTTTTCCATATAGATGTGTTCTTTCCATAATAATTAAATTTGAACTAGCAACATAGATTAGGCTGCTAATGTTTCATTTACATTAACAATTTTTGTCTTTACATTTATCGTCTCATCCTTGTCCATAAATTTTGAGCGTGACACTATCCTGTGCACTTCATCATATAAAAAAATCCCACATCAAACTGCATTGCAGATATATGCATGTTACAGCCTTACTGTTTAATACCATTCCTTACATTTCATAGATGGGAACCCGAGGCACAGGCTAAAAGTTGGTCACAGAAATTAATATAATGTATTATGGGAATTCATATTCATCAGTCCAGTAGAGAAAGCAAGGTCAGAACAAGGGTATGGTGAACTGCATACTACCCAAAATCCACCCCAGCAAGTTCTAAAATGGTTGAGTATTTTTCCAGTGTACTGTGGCCTCAAAGTACTACAGTCGCAGTAGCAAACATCAGACAGACCAAAGAATTCTCTGAAGTCATACAAAAAGTGTGACTAATTGGGTAGGCCCACTGTATCACTTACAGTCACAAGCTAGCTTCTTAAAGATATTATCATTATATCTCCTATCCTTACTATACAAATGTTAATGACCTCAGTGTCATTTAATTTACATCTCAATACAGCTTGAAAACACTTATTTCACCTGTTACTTCAAGAAATGTCCTTTCCCACATCATTTCACTGCTCTGCTCTACAAACTGTTCTGACAACGAAGAAAAATGTTCTAAATAGTCACATTGGTGTCATGATAGTTTTGATGTCGCTATCTGAACAAAAAAAAAAAAAAACAACCTAAGAAACAGGAAAGTTATTTAAGGAAATTTCTAAAGCATAAATCATCAATTTCATTACAGATCGACAAATTTATACAAGATGAACTCTTCTCTGTTTCTGCATTTAAGTAATAGTATGCACATATATATGAATCTTCTAGATTCAAAGAGAGACTGTGATCTGAGTAAATCTGCAGCTTGGAACACATTTCTGTGAGACTATATACAACAAAGATTATTAAAAAAAAAGTTAACTTATTTAATCTTTTTTACTACATGTAGTGATATTTATATATACCTATTCAAATACACATTAAATTTATAAAAAAAATTCACCAGGCACAGGTAGTAAAGACGGGAAGGCAGTTCTTTAGCTATCTTCACAAAGGGAAAAATGGGAAACCTGAATAGATCAGTGAGTTTCTAACAGTTGCAACAACAGCGTATTGATATTCAGAACAGGCATGTCAGTACATTCCAATACCTCAAATAGAATGACAGCACAATGCCTAACTACTCTTTCAAACAAATATGCCAAGACAATTTCAGGAAGGAGAACTCAAGCAATACCCTTGCAGTTAAGCACCATTCAATATCTCGAAAATACAGCTTTCAAGAAGTTGCATAGTTTCAAATTCCAGCTGCATAAGCCTTAATCTTTCCGCCATAACAGAATCTGCTTTGAGGAGGAGGCTGGAACAGACAGCCCCTAAATCTTCCTCTGCATAGCATTACTGTAAAGTTTTATAAAATACCTGTATTCAGTCTGACGGTTTACAGGATGATCATCCCTTGGCCATCTGTATCCCGATTCATCCTACAGAACATACAGAGACAAATTTTGAAGTGTACTTCAGCATCAACTGTGAAATACATTACCAAATTGTACTCATTTACTGCATAATCAAAGCATTTAATGAGTTAAAAGACAGTATTAATCATTCACAAAAAGGTTTCCTCTAGGTTCATCCACTCCACTCAACTCCTCTTATCTTCTTCCTCTATCAGTGCTAAAAAGTAACTTTGAAATACCATACAAAACAAAAATTTGTTGTATTTTGTAAGATATAAAACCTTTCAAATCATATAAATGGTTTGGACTTCAAAACATAAATTTCCTTAATCAAACGTAATTTCTTGTCACCAGCTCAAAATTACAGAATTTCAGATGGTTGGGATAAAGCAGTCAGTAGGAACAACCTTTCTAAGAGACCTTAAATTGTGTGCTTAAGAGTAACTACTGGAAAAAAAAAATACAATCAGCATCATGACAGAATTTAAATAAGTGAACAACTTTGCAAATTAGAAGGCTAGGTAGACAACATTCAATAAGTCAAATGTGCAAGGACATGTTATATACAAAAAAGATTTTGCAGTCATTCTTCCAGATAACTTTGCACTGCACTGCAGAGGACTCCAGGCTACTTCTGTTGTCTCAGTTCAGAGTCTGAGCTCCCCACAGACCAGGGTAAGGGCTCTTTTCCAAGTCCATACAGTAGTTAGGAACCACAAAAAGTAGCAAATGCACGTTACTATATCATCACAAGAGTCTTAGAGGCACAGTAACTGCGTAAAAGCAGTAAAGTAGGTGTTTTTCCTATTCTATTTCAGTTTATGAGAAGAACACGTCAGGGGGAAGTTCTTTAATGAGAGTGGTGAGGTGCTCGAACAGGCTGCTCAGAGAAGCTGTGGATGCCCCATCTCTGGAGGTGTTAAAGGCCAGGTTGGACAGGGCCCTGAACATCCTGATCGAGTACCAGATCTGGAGGTTGGCGGCCCTGCCTGTGGCAGAGGGGTTGGAACTTGATGATCCTTGGGGTCCCTTCCAACCCAAGCCATTCTATGATTCTATGAACAGCAGTAACAACAATGTTCTGTCTGAAAAAGTATTTATTTTAATTAAGAAGATGACAAACATCATAATCATGAGAGAAGAATCACCTTATGTGCACCTCGGTGTGGCGGGCCACTTCTTCGTTCATGGGTAAAACTGCGACCCTCTTCGTAGTCTCTGTACTCGGCGTGGTTGTAATCATCGTAGCGGCTGTAGCTCCCTTCTCCAGGTCTATCGAGCAGCGGTGGCTTCTTGGACACAACATTTACTACTCTATGGTAATCATCCTAAACCACAAAACAAACAAAACCATACTGCTTTTAACACCAGGAAACCTACAGTGAATATACAGAAGTAAAAACATGTTACTTCTAAACAGTGGACTACAAGAATCTCAAAACTGAAACGAGCACAGAGGAACAGCAAACATTAAAAATCATGCCAGACTGATGGTGGAATAAATTATTAATTGCAGGTCATTATTCAGATGCAATCCTTAGGCACTGCATGTTTAATTACAGAGGGAAAATTTTCAACAGTTTATTCTGAAATTTTAAAGCAGTCAAGTAAATTTTCAAAGCATTTGCTATTCATATTTCTCAGAGACTTTTACACTACCTTAGAAATGCAATAAAGTTTCATCTGTAATGCTTGTAAAAAAAAGCCTATTTGAAAACAAGTAATTTCCTTAACATCAATAACACTTTCTGCACTACAGAGATTATAGTAACAACAGTCCTTCTTTCATGATTTGATTAGATAAGCATCCTCTTACTAAAACACAGTGCATGACCTAATGATTCAAGTGATTTCTTTTCACCAAACTTTTGGATAGCTTTTTGCTGGAATTGCAAAATTAATTCCCTACATTTTCTTCAAATAAAATGTCATACACTTCTTACCAATTAAATAGATTCTTTGCTTATTAAGCACAAATTGCACAATTACAAAAGATACAAATTCAATTTTCTTGAACTAAGTATTATGTAAACCCACTGCAGACAAAAAGCAAATAGAGAAGAATCTACGACCTTGTCTTTTAAGTCTTTTTCCTTTAGCAAGCTATCTTTTCTGTGGGCCTTAAAAACAAGGCATAACTGCAGAGACTTGAATTAGCATGTGCAATTCAGAGGGAGGGGAGAGACACTCAAATCAGGTTTTTTTCTTAGCAGTATAAATCACAAGTTAATGAATGCACCAAGAGTTTGTGCAGAAAAATACATTCCATTCACAAATTACTAAATACGATCATGGAAAAAAAAAAAAAAGGAAAAAACATTGTTGTGACTTCAGAGATCAACCAATAGATTCACTAGAGGGCAATCCAAAACCAGCTTACAGCCATACTGCTGCAAAGTAGCTAACGCTGTATACACATTCCTATGCAGCCACAATGCTTGATCTGTCATTACCTCACTGAGCATCCTCCACATACATTTTTTGAGTTTTGAGTGAGCTCAATGCAAAAGTATGTATCCTATCTTTTTAACTTTTGAAGTCAAATTCCATAATATATATGCCATAATTTGTTCCCTGTAGAACTTGAAAGATTAAAAGAATTCAGGAATGTCACTGCCACAATGGTTAAATTAAATTAGCAATGCATTAGTCAAGCCAAATATCAATATTAAAAAAAAAAAAACACCAAACAAACAAAAACAAACAAGTACACATACAAACAAAAAAAAAGTGTGAAAACACATTCTGACTTTCCTTGTATTCTATTGCTGATACATATATTGGAGAAGCAGCTGACTAAACACCATAAGCAAACTTATTTGATTACCAGTTTGCTGAAAAAGTAGAAAATTTATTGTTGTCTGTGAAGAGCATTAAAAATATCACAGAGCAGCCAAGCACTAAGACACTGATCGACAGAGAAGATGATGGAACTAGCTACCAACAGTGGTATGCCTTCTAGAAGACAAGCTGAAAATATGGTAGAAGGAACTCAAAGTATGCTAAATCAGCCACGCTGTTATACCAAGATAGAAGAGAATTAAAATAAAAGCCATAAAAAAGGCATAAATACCTGCAATGTTACTTTGCCAAATATATTGTACAGCATGTAGAAATGTTAAAAAGTATTCTTTAAGTTCTACTTAAATCATACTAGCTCATAAGACAAAACTGCAAACTGTTTTTTCTCTTCTTTAGAGACATAAGGAATAAAAAATGTAATTTTACCTGATTCTTTGGCACAGAGTTATTCTACAGAAGAGTAAGCATAGTCTTTGCATTTGCTTTTGCATGAATAACATATGATCAAAGTCTTATTGCCTACAAAATAGATTTCTACTGATATACCTTGGCAAGCATTACCCTTACGGGACTCCCAAACACAATTTCTTTAGCAAATATGTATTCTTCACATTTGTCATAAACTTTTGCTTTTGTACTTTATCATAATAAAAAAACTATGTTGGTGACAAGAATAATACCAAAAGTAGCCATTTTACTACATCAAAGCCCTTCAATGATGTATTAATATACAAAAAAGTTTCTGTGGAAAAGACAATATAATATGGACTTTGGTTCTCCACAAATTATTAAAAAACCTGTGTTTAATTCTACTGAAAAATCTCAAAATATTAATATTCTAGACCACTTTCAGTAGATCTGAAAATAATACAAGATGTAAATGGTAGGCCTCCTATTATCTCTGTGCAGGTGAATTTGTTAGGTTGGTGACTTAAATGAATGAGAAAAGAACTGAACTTGGAGGTGGGAGAGGAAGATGTCAATCAGGCGCATCCAACCCCCAACCCGCAGGCCACATGTGGCCCCATAAGACTGTAAACTTTTAAAATTATTATGTGATTTTTAGCTTTATTTTTCATGAGTTCATTGCGTGTAGCTCAAGTGCAAACTGCATAGGTGACAACAGAATTCTGTGGAGGGGAGGGCACAGTGCAGCACTAACTCTGCCTCTCGCGCCCACCACACACACTCAGTTGAATCAAAACCCACGTGCGTTACATGTTACACCATTATCCAAGCTGTGAATTTTGTGAAGTCCAAGACATTGAATGATTGCCAATTCCAGAAGCCCCTTAAAAGCATGGACACTGACTATGGGGACACCATTTACTTTTTTGAAGGAAGGTGTGAAATGCAAAAAAGACTTTATGATTTGCAAAATGAAATCAAGTCATTTATGGAATCAAAAGGAAAATTTGTGCCAGAACTTGAAGATGAAAAATGGCTCACAGATTTAGCATTTTTGTTGGGTTTGACTGCTCATTTAAATGAATTAAACATGTGTCTGCAATGTGAAAATCAACTTATCCGTGCTATCTGTGTTAAAAATGAAACTTAACTTACAGCAAGCCCAAGTTACGTCAAATAATTTTGATGCTTTGGCTAAACATAGCTCTGTGAACAACAAAAAATGTGCAGTCTTACTTTCCATTTTGATGAAGAAATTTAAGAATAGGTTTCAAGATTGCTGAAAAAAATCAATTTTTGGTTTATTTGCGACTCCATTTTCAGTTGACAAAAATATATTACCTGCAAATTTTCAAACTGAACATACAGAGTTGCAGTCAGACACTCAACTCAAAGAAAAATTTAATTTTGTCTCTCTACTAATCTTTTATAAGATCTGTCTTACCAGAGAAAAATATCCCTTCCTTCACAATCATGCCTTATTCATGTCATCGCTTTTTGACAGTACATACATTTGTGAACAACTATTTTCAAAGATGAAGCACAAGAAGAGTAAAATTACATGAAAAACCTCTGATGAGCACCACAAGAACTCACTAAGAATTACTATCACTTCCATCAGTTTCACAAAAACAAGGTCAAATATACTACTGGTTTTATGTTTTTGTTGCCTTCTTTTTTTTATGTTTTAATAAATAAAAGACGCTTTGTTACTTATATACATTAACTGTATTATATATTTCCTATGCAGCCCAATTCCTCTTCATTCAATATGGCCCAGGCAAGCTGAAAGGTTGGTCACCCTGGTGTAAAGGTTTACCAGGAACTTCAGTACCAACGTAAATCCTGCCCTGACGGTACACAGGTCACAGTACGAAGGCACTGTATAACGGTACAGTGCTAAGCAAACATGGTACACACTTACATCGGAATGAACCCTTGGGGGAAGGCGCTCTCTTGGAAGTCTTTCATAGTCGTATCGCCCTTCAGACCACATTTCATCTCTTCGATATGCCACTGACGACAATAAAAATGCAGTTAGCCAAAACCAGATTTGTTATGAATAGATGAAAGGATACTGAGCATAGAAATAAAGGCTCTCTGGCTTCTCCTACGCACAAGCTCTGTACACACTTTTTTTTTTTTTTTTTAACCTTACAAAGAAGAACTCATACTTTCTAATATAGTAACTTTGACTACTTCATTATCTTGGCCTTTTGGAAACAGGATAAAACACGATACATTATTCAGTTAGCACAAAGCTCTGCTACGAATATATGAATTACATGCATTCTTCACACCCAGACTTTTTGTTTCAAATTGTGAGCCAGCAGAACACATAAATTCCTCTTTCCAAAAAACTGCGACTTCTAAAGGCAAAATTAATAATTAAAAGGTGAAAAAAGAAAACAGCAGCATAATAAATTCTAGTCATGCTATGTTAGACAACACAAATTCAAGGAGCTGAAAACTTTCTAATGATTAAAGGTGAAAAAGTGTAAAATATACATGGCTGAAAATAGTTGAGAAATTGCTAGAACTATATTTCTCAAAGTTTCCTTTCACAATGGGTTCTTGCTATTAGGAATAATCTGTAAGAAATAGCAGGACATATTCAGAAGGAAAGAGAAATAATTATCTACTTTCAAAAAAAAAGAAAAAAAAACTTAACTGGAAATATATTTATGAGGCTACATAAAAATGACAATTATCCAATATGTCAAGAATCAACAAGATAAAGGGTTTATCAACTGTAATCAGAGGTAGCATTAAGTCAGCTGTGTATTTTTGTGAAAAACAACAGTCGCACACTCACTTTTCTGTTAATTATAGCAACTTTGCTTCTGAAGACCCATTTAATTACCTAGGGAAAAAAAGAAATTGAAATTAGTAAAAAAAATGTGTATAAATTCATAAGTTCATTTTTTGAAAGTAAACCAGACATTTAACATCTAAATCCCTTCACTGCCGATCCCCCTTAATCTGTCTGGATTAGTACAGGGTAAGTCACTACACTTCATTAAGTATATGAACATCAGCTGAATTCAGAATACCAAAAAACTTTCTATGACAAATTATTATAGGTATAACACTTCCTGGAAAAAAAAAAAAAAAAAAAAAA